>OU696700.1:0-18167 GCA_916050605.2 Platycheirus albimanus | reverse complement strand
AAATAAATAATAAATAAAATAAAGATAAAACAATATATTCTAATCTTAAAAGTATAGATAATAAATGTTTTCGATTAGAAATAAAAATAAAAATTCCTATTATTATTAAAAAAAAAGGTAACCCTCAATTAATTAATATTATCATTTGTTTTAATAGTTTAAAAAAAACATTGGTCTTGTAAATCAAAAATAAGAATTTTTCTTTTTAAACTTCAAGAAAAAAGAAATATCTTTATCATTAATCTCCAAAATTAATATTTTAATTAAACTATTTCTTGATATTTTACAACTTATTTTATATATTATAATTTTAATATTAGGATTTATATTTATACAAATAAATCATCCATTAAGTATAGGAATAATACTATTAATTCAAACTATTATAATTGCTATTATTTCAGGCTTAATAACAAAAAGATTTTGATTTTCTTATATATTATTTTTAATTTTTATTGGAGGAATACTAGTTTTATTTATTTATGTGACTTCTCTAGCATCAAATGAAATATTTACTTTTTCAATAAAAATATTAATATTATTAATAATTAATTTTTTTATTATAACTATTATAATTATTTTTATAGATAAAATAATTTTAATATTTAATTCAATTAATAATGAAATAATATCTATTACAAATATTAATTCATATATTAGAGAAAATACTTTAAATTTAAATAAATTATATAATTATCCTACTAATATAATTACAATTTTATTAATTAATTATTTATTAATTACATTAATTGCTACTGTAAAAATTACTAAATTGTTTTATGGCCCAGTTCGATCAATAAATTAACTAATGAATATACCTTTACGAACTAATCACCCAATCTTAAAAATTGCTAATAATGCATTAGTAGATTTACCCTCTCCAGCTAATATTTCTATTTGATGAAATTTTGGATCTTTATTAGGATTATGTTTAATTATTCAAATTTTAACAGGATTATTTTTAGCTATACACTATACTGCTGATATTAATATAGCTTTTAATAGTGTAGATCATATTTGTCGAAATGTAAATTATGGATGATTATTACGAACATTACATGCTAATGGTGCATCTTTTTTTTTTATTTGTATCTATTTACATGTAGGACGAGGAATATATTATGGATCATATTTATTTACTCCTACTTGATTATCAGGTACAATTATTTTATTTTTAGTAATAGCAACAGCTTTTATAGGATATGTTCTTCCATGAGGACAAATATCTTTTTGAGGAGCTACAGTTATTACTAATTTATTATCTGCTATCCCTTACTTAGGATTAGACTTAGTACAATGAATTTGAGGAGGATTTGCAGTTGATAATGCCACTTTAACTCGGTTTTTTACTTTTCATTTTATTTTACCTTTTATTGTACTAGCAACTGTTATAATTCATTTATTATTTTTACATCAAACAGGGTCTAATAATCCTATAGGATTAAATTCAAATTTAGACAAAATTCCATTCCACCCTTATTTTACTTATAAGGATATTAGAGGATTTATTATTATAATAATATTATTAACTATACTAACATTAATAAATCCTTATATATTAGGAGATCCAGATAATTTTATTCCAGCAAATCCTTTAGTAACACCAATTCATATTCAACCTGAATGATATTTTTTATTTGCTTATGCTATTTTACGATCAATTCCTAATAAATTAGGAGGAGTAATTGCTTTAGTAATATCAATTGCTATTTTAATAATTATACCATTTTATAATTTAAGTAAATTTCGAGGTATTGAATTTTATCCTCTTAATCAAATTTTATTCTGAATTATAGTAACAATTATTATATTATTAACATGAATTGGAGCCCGCCCAGTAGAAGACCCTTATATTTTAATTGGTCAATTATTAACAGTATTATATTTCATATACTATTTAATTAATCCATTAATTTGTAAATGATGAGATAAATTATTAAATTAAAATTAGTTAATGAGCTTGAATAAGCATATGTTTTGAAAACATAATATAGAAATTATTAATTTTCTATTAACTTTACTAAATTTAATTAATTAAATAAAATTAAATAAATAAATTTTTAATCCAATAAAAAATAATAAATAATTTAAAGAAAAAGGTAAAAATCTTTTTCATGCCAAATATATTAATTTATCATAACGAAAACGAGGTAAAGTTCCACGAACTCAAATAAATACAAAAGAAATAAATATTAATTTAAAATAAAATATAAAATTTATAACATCTCCTCCTAAAAAAATTAATGAAAATAATATACTCATAAATAAAATTCTTGCATATTCAGATAAAAAAATTAATGCAAATCTACCTCTTCTATATTCAACATTAAATCCTGATACTAATTCTGATTCTCCTTCAGCAAAATCAAAAGGTGTTCGATTAGTTTCTGCTAAAGAAATAATTAATCAAATAAATATCAAAGGATATAAAATAAAAAAAAATCATAAATAAACTTGATAATAATAAAAATTTAATATATTATAATTATTAATTAAAAAAATAAAAGATAATAAAATTAAAGATAAACTAACTTCATAAGAAATAGTTTGAGCAACAGATCGTAATCCTCCTAATAAAGCATAATTAGAATTAGAAGATCAACCAGCAATTATTACTCTATAAACACCTATTCTAGTACAACATATAAAAAATAATAAACCTAAATTAAAAGAAAATAATTTAATAAAAAAAGGTATACATATTCATAATAATAATGATAAAAATAAAGAAAAAATAGGAGAAAAATAATAAGAAATATAATTTGATACTAAAGGATAAGTTTGTTCTTTAGTAAATAATTTAATTGCATCACAAAAAGGTTGAGGAATACCTATTAAACCAACTTTATTAGGACCTTTACGAATTTGAATATATCCTAAAACTTTACGTTCTAATAAAGTTAAAAAAGCAACTCTAACTAAAACACAAATAATTAATATTAAACTTATAACTAAAAATAAAATAATTTCTATATAAAACAAGTACTATTTGTAATATAAATTACATTTATAAATTCTAAATTTATTACATTAATCTGCCAAAATAGTTATTAATTATTAATTATATTCTAATATTAAAAATATATTATTTAAATATTTAATCCTTTCGTACTAAAATATTTTAATTAATTAAAGATAGAAACCAACCTGGCTTACACCGGTTTGAACTCAGATCATGTAAGATTTTAAAAGTCGAACAGACTTTAAATTTAAACGGCTACACCTAAAATTATATCTTAATCCAACATCGAGGTCGCAATCTTTTTTATCAATATGAACTCTCCAAAAAAATTACGCTGTTATCCCTAAAGTAACTTAATTTTATAATCATTAAAAATGGATCAATTATTCATAAATTAATGATTTAAATTTTAAAAGTTAATTAAATTTTAATATCACCCCAATAAAATATATTGTTTTATTATAATTAAAACTATCTATAAAATTAAAATAATAAATATATAAAGATTTATAGGGTCTTCTCGTCTTTTAATAATATTTTAGCTTTTTGACTAAAAAATAAAATTCTATTATAAATTTAAATGAAACAGTTAATATTTCGTCCAACCATTCATTCCAGCCTTCAATTAAAAGACTAATGATTATGCTACCTTTGCACAGTTAAAATACTGCGGCCATTAAAAAAATTCATTGGGCAGGTTAGACTTTAAATTAATTTCTAAAAGACATGTTTTTGTTAAACAGGCGAATATTATTATTGCCGAATTCTTTACATAAACTTATCATATTAAAATATATTTTTAAATGAATTAATATACTAATTATATCATTATTAATTTATTTTTAAAATTTAAATAAATATTTTAATAAAAATTTAAAATATAATAAATAATTTAATATAAAAATTAATTTATAACAAATTTAATAAAAATTGATAATTCTAAACATATAATATTTTAAATTTTATTTATTATTTATAAAAATTTATTTTATAGCTTATCCCATAAAATATTAAATTTAAAAAATTATTTAATTAAAATAAATAAATAAATAAATTTTTAAAAATTAAATTAAATTTATTTCTTAAAAAACTAGATACCTTTAAAAACGAATAACATTTCATTTCTAATAAATTATTAAAAATAATTTTATTACATTAATTTTTATAATTTATTAAATCTTTTAAAATCGAGAAAAATAAAATTATTATTTTTTATTTAATATACTCTGATACACAAGATACAATAAATAAAATTTTCTTTTAAAATAAAAATTTTTCATTATATTTAAATATTATTTCACAATACTAATAAACTATAATTAAATTTATTTATTATATATATAATACTAAAACTTTTAAATTAAATAATTATTTTTAATAATATAAAATTTTAAATAAAAAATTAAATAAATAATTATTAATCAATTTATATTGATTTGCACAAAATTCTTTTCAATGTAAATGAAAGGCTTTTCTATATAAGCTTTAAATTGATTCTAGATACACTTTCCAGTACATCTACTATGTTACGACTTATCTTATTTTAATAACAAGAGCGACGGGCGATATGTACATATTTTAGAGCTAAAATCAAATTATTTATCTTTATAATTTTACTATCAAATCCAATTTCATTAATTTTTTCATAATTAAATTCATATAAATAAATTTTATTGTAACTCATTTATACTTAAAAATAAACTACACCTTGATTTGATATTAATTTTATTATAAATTATAGAAAATTATTATTCTTATAAAATATTCTAATAACAACGATATATAAATTGAATAACAATTTTAAGTAAGGTACATCGTGGATTATCGATTAAAAAACAAGTTCCTCTGAATAGACTAAAATACCGCCAAATTTTTTAAGTTTCAAGAACATAACTAATACTACTCAAATAAATAAATATTACATTTTAAATAATAGGGTATCTAATCCTAGTTTTTAATTAAAAATTTATAGCTTTAATAATTTTTTTTACAAAAATATTACTAATTTAAAATTTCACTTAATAAATTAATTTTTATTTTAAATTAAACTATTTAACTTTTATTAATAAAATTTATTCATATTATTTGTATAACCGCAACTGCTGGCACAAATTAAGTTAATATTATAATAATATTTCTATTTTTAAATTTCTTTAATTAATAATATTAATTATTGCAAATAAATAAAATATAATTACTTTTTAAATAAATTATATAATCACACAAAAATTTACATATAATATAAATTAATAATAAATTTTTTAAGCCAAAATAAAACTTTATAAATTAAATATTTAAAATTAAATGATAAAAATAAATTAATTAATTATAATTAAATAATTTTATAAAGTATAAATATATTTATAAATAATTAAGCATATATATATTTATAAAATAATTCTTTATATTTTACTTTTTTAATAACTAAAGTTAGTATATCCTCTTAATCTCAACTCTTTATTTATTAAATTTTATTTAAAAAGTTTTTATTATATAAAATTTTATAAATAAGCGATTAATTTAAAATTAATTATAAATTATTAAATTAAATTTTAAATGAATTACTTAAAAATTAATTCACTATAATTAATATTATTCTATTATAATATTAATTTCTAAATAAATAATTAATTTTTTTATATTAAATTTATATAATACCCCTTTATTATATAAATTTAATATAAAAAAAATTTAATTTTAACTAAATAATTAATTTTTTCATATTAAATTTATATAATACCCCTTTATTATATAAATTTAGTATAAAAAAAATTTAATTTTAACTAAATAATTAATTTTTTCATATTAAATTTATATAATACCCCTTTATTATATAAATTTAGTATAAAAAATTTAATTTTAACTAAATAATTAATTTTTTTTATATTAAATTTTAATTAAATAATCAATTTTTATATTAAATTTATATAATACCCCTTTATTACATAAATTTAGTATAAAAAAAATTTAATTTTAACTAAATAATTAATTTTTTCATATTAAATTTATATAATACCCCTTTATTATATAAATTTAGTATAAAAAATTTAATTTTAACTAAATAATTAATTTTTTTTATATTAAATTTTAATTAAATAATCAATTTTTATATTAAATTTATATAATACCCCTTTATTACATAAATTTAATATAAAAATTGATTATTTAATTAAAATTTAATTTAAATAATTAATTTTTACATTAAAATATTAATTATTTAAATTAAATTTAATATAAAAATTAATTATTTAGTTAAAATTTAATTTAAATAATTAATTTTTAAATTAAAATATTAATATTATCCCCTTATAATATTAATATTTTAATATAAAAATTAATTAAAAATTAATTATCAATTAATTTTTATTAATAATATCATTTTTTTTAATTTATTTTATAAGTTATTTTAATTTTAATATTAAAATTTAGAATATTTGATTATTTTATTAAAATAATTTAAAATAGTATATAAATTTTTAAAATTATTAATCATTTTAATAAAATAAGTATAAATATATTTAAAATTTTTAAATATATATATAAATGTATTTAAAAATCATTTAAAATTTTAAAATAAATGTAAATATATTTAAAAATTTTAAAATTATTAATCATTTTAATAAAATAAATATAAATATATTTAAAATTTTAAAATAAATATAAATATATCTAAAAACTTTTAAATTTTAAAATAAATATAAATGTATTTAAAAACCATTTAAAATTTTAAAATAAATGTAAATATATTTAAAAATTTTTTATAATTTTTAAAAATTACTTTTTAAAATTTTAAAAATACAATATATATTTCATTCTAAATTTTTTTTTTTTTTTTTTGAATAAATTAAAAAAAAATTTAATTTTTTTTTAAAAAATTTAAAAATTGGAAAAAATTTTCTATCTATATATATAGATTATCTATATCTATGATATATATATAATCTATGTGTATAAATTGATATTTTTTCAATAAATGTATTAATAACCCTCAAAAAAAACTCCAATTTATATAAGGCATAGTTTAGTCTATAAATTAATAATCTATATTAAAGATAGATAATAGCACTATAGGAAATAGTTAAATCATAATTGTTAATATTATTTATATAAATAATTAGCTCTTTACAATTTATATTGATAATAATATAAATAATATATATATTAATATATCCAATATGTATATATAAATAGCACGAATAGATATATATTATTAAAATCTTATTCAATAAATATTTAATGGAAATTTTAAATTACATTTAAAAATATATTCTTGAATATAGTTTTTAAATGTAATTTAAAATTTTTTAAATATTTATATTTATAAATATTTAATAGCAAAAATTAAATTTAATATAAAATTTAGAATATTTGATTATTTTATTAAAATAATTTAAAATAGTATATAAATTTTTAAAATTATTAATCATTTTAATAAAATAAGTATAAATATATTTAAAATTTTTAAATATATATATAAATGTATTTAAAAATCATTTAAAATTTTAAAATAAATGTAAATATATTTAAAAATTTTAAAATTATTAATCATTTTAATAAAATAAATATAAATATATTTAAAATTTTAAAATAAATATAAATATATCTAAAAACTTTTAAATTTTAAAATAAATATAAATGTATTTAAAAACCATTTAAAATTTTAAAATAAATGTAAATATATTTAAAAATTTTTTATAATTTTTAAAAATTACTTTTTAAAATTTTAAAAATACAATATATATTTCATTCTAAATTTTTTTTTTTTTTTTTTGAATAAATTAAAAAAAAATTTAATTTTTTTTTAAAAAATTTAAAAATTGGAAAAAATTTTCTATCTATATATATATAGATTATCTATATCTATGATATATATATAATCTATGTGTATAAATTGATATTTTTTCAATAAATGTATTAATAACCCTCAAAAAAAACTCCAATTTATATAAGGCATAGTTTAGTCTATAAATTAATAATCTATATTAAAGATAGATAATAGCACTATAGGAAATAGTTAAATCATAATTGTTAATATTATTTATATAAATAATTAGCTCTTTACAATTTATATTGATAATAATATAAATAATATATATATTAATATATCCAATATGTATATATAAATAGCACGAATAGATATATATTATTAAAATCTTATTCAATAAATATTTAATGGAAATTTTAAATTACATTTAAAAATATATTCTTGAATATAGTTTTTAAATGTAATTTAAAATTTTTTAAATATTTATATTTATAAATATTTAATAGCAAAAATTAAATTTAATATAAAATTATAAATTTTAAATAGAATTTATATTATATATATTAATGTGCTAATTTAAGTTATTAAATAGATAATTAATAATTTTAAAAAATTAAACTTTTTTAAAATTATTTTCTTATAAAGTTTTAAAAATTAAATAAATTTTAAATGAATTGCCTGATAAAAGGATTACTTTGATAGAGTAAATTATATAATTAATATTATATTCATTATTTTATTTTATATTTAATGGAATTAAACCATTCCTAAAAGTATCAAAAACTTATGTGCTTCTTACACTAAAATATATAATTAAATTATAACTAAAAAGATAAGCTAATTAAGCTATTGGGTTCATACCCCACCTATAAAGGTTTTAATCCTTTTCTTTTTAATTTTTAACAATTCATCTAAAATTTTATTTATTTTTATTTTAATAATAAGAACTATAATTACTATTTCATCAAATTCATGAATAGGAGCTTGAATAGGATTAGAAATTAATTTACTATCTTTTATCCCCCTTATAAGAGATAATAACTTAATATCTAATGAAGCTTCATTAAAATATTTTTTAGTACAAGCTTTAGCTTCTTCAATTTTATTATTTTCTACAATTTTATTTATATATCAAAATAATTTTATAATACAAATTAATGAAACTAATTATGTAAATATAATAATTTTATCAACATTATTAATAAAAAGAGGAACTGCCCCTTTTCATTTTTGATTTCCTAATGTGATAGAAGGATTAAATTGAATAAATTCATTAATTTTAATAACTTGACAAAAAATTGGTCCTTTAATATTAATCTCATATTTACTTATTAAATTTATATTATTTTGATGTATTTTATTATCTATTATTATTGGTTCCTTAGGAGGATTAAATCAAACTTCTTTACGTAAATTAATAACTTTTTCATCTATTAATCATTTAGGATGAATATTAATAAGTATATATTCAAATGAAGCTTTATGAATCACTTATTTTATATTTTATACTTTTATATCTTTTAATTTAATTTTTTTATTTAATATATTTAAGATATTTCATATTAATCAATTATTTTCATTATTTATATTTAATAAAACTTTTAAATTTTTATTATTTTTAAATTTTTTATCTTTAGGGGGACTTCCCCCATTTTTAGGATTTATTCCTAAATGATTAACAATTCAATATTTAACTTTTAATAATCAATTGTTTATATTAACTATTATAATTATTATAACATTGTTAACTTTATTTTTTTATTTACGATTATGTTATACAGCTTTTATACTAAATTATTATGAAAATAATTGAAATTTTAATATTTTATGAAATAATTTTATAATCAATTTATATCTAATTTTATCTTTTTTTTCAACTTTTGGCTTATTCATTATTAGAATTATGTATTATTTAATTTAATTTTTTTTTAAAACTTTAAGTTAAATAAAACTAATAGCCTTCAAAGTTATAAATAAAAGAAACCTTTTAAGTTTTATAATAAAACTTTTTAAAGTTTTAATAACTTTAGTTATTCCTTTAGAATTGCAATCTAATATCATTATAAATGAATATAAAACTTAAATTTTGATTAAAAAGAATAATTTCTTATAAATAGATTTACAGTCTACCGCCTATATTTTCAGCCATTTAATCAATTAATTGTCTTCGCGACAATGATTGTTTTCAACTAATCATAAAGATATTGGAACATTATATTTCTTATTTGGAGCCTGAGCTGGAATAGTAGGAACCTCCTTAAGAATTTTAATTCGTGCAGAACTTGGTCATCCAGGAGCCTTAATTGGAGATGATCAAATTTATAATGTAATTGTTACAGCTCATGCTTTTGTTATAATTTTTTTTATAGTAATACCAATTATAATTGGGGGATTTGGAAATTGATTAGTACCTTTAATATTAGGAGCTCCAGATATAGCTTTTCCTCGAATAAATAATATAAGTTTTTGATTATTACCCCCTTCTTTAACTTTACTGCTAATAAGTAGTATAGTTGAAAATGGAGCTGGGACAGGATGAACTGTATATCCTCCTCTTTCTTCTAGAATTGCTCACAGAGGAGCTTCTGTTGATTTAGCAATTTTTTCTCTTCATTTAGCTGGTATATCCTCTATTTTAGGAGCAGTAAATTTTATCACTACTGTTATTAATATACGATCTAATGGAATTTCATATGATCGAATGCCATTATTTGTTTGATCAGTTGTTATTACAGCTTTATTACTTCTTTTATCCTTACCGGTTTTAGCGGGAGCTATTACTATATTATTAACTGATCGAAATTTAAATACTTCATTTTTTGACCCCGCTGGAGGAGGAGATCCTATTTTATATCAACATTTATTTTGATTCTTTGGTCATCCAGAAGTTTATATTTTAATTCTTCCAGGATTTGGTATAATTTCTCATATTATTAGCCAAGAATGTGGAAAAAAAGAAACATTTGGTTCATTAGGAATAATTTATGCAATATTAGCTATTGGACTATTAGGATTTATTGTATGAGCTCATCATATATTTACAGTTGGAATAGATGTTGATACTCGAGCTTATTTTACATCAGCAACAATAATTATTGCTATTCCAACAGGTATTAAAATTTTTAGTTGATTAGCTACTTTACATGGTACTCAACTAATTTATACTCCTGCTATTTTATGATCATTAGGATTTGTATTTTTATTTACTGTAGGAGGATTAACAGGAGTAGTATTAGCAAATTCTTCAATTGATATTATTCTTCATGATACCTATTATGTAGTTGCCCATTTTCATTATGTATTATCTATAGGAGCAGTATTTGCTATTATAGCAGGATTTGTACATTGATATCCATTATTTACTGGATTAACATTAAATATAAAATGACTTAAAACTCAATTTCTTATTATATTTATTGGAGTAAATTTAACATTTTTCCCTCAACACTTTTTAGGATTAGCAGGAATACCTCGACGATATTCAGATTATCCTGATGCCTACACAACATGAAATATTGTTTCTACAATTGGTTCTACAATTTCATTAGTAGGAATTATTATATTTATAATTATTATTTGAAAAAGTATAATTAAACAACGACAAGTAATTTATACAATACAACTAAATTCTTCAATTGAATGATACCAAAATATTCCTCCTGCAGAACATAGTTATTCAGAATTACCATTACTATCTAATTTCTAATATGGCAGATTAGTGCAATGGATTTAAGCTTCATATATAAAGTATTTTACTTTTATTAGAAAAATGTCAACATGAGCAAATTTAAATTTACAAGACAGTGCCTCACCATTAATAGAACAATTAACATTTTTTCATGATCATACAATATTAATTTTAATTATAATTACAGTAATAGTAAGCTATATAATATTCATACTATTTTTTAATAATTATAGTAACCGTTATTTATTACATGGACAAACCATTGAAATAATTTGAACTATTTTACCAACATTTATTTTATTCTTTATTGCTTTTCCATCTTTACGATTATTATACTTATTAGATGAAATTAATGAACCTTCTATTACATTAAAATCAATTGGACATCAATGATACTGAAGTTATGAATATTCTGACTTTTTAAATATTGAATTTGATTCTTATATAATTCCTACTAATGATTTAAATATAAATAGTTTTCGTTTATTAGATGTTGATAATCGAATTGTATTACCAATAAATTCACAAATTCGTATTTTAGTTACAGCTACAGATGTTATTCACTCATGAACAATTCCTGCTTTAGGAGTAAAAATTGATGGTACTCCTGGTCGATTAAATCAAACAAATTTTTTTATTAATCGACCAGGTTTATTTTTTGGACAATGTTCAGAAATTTGTGGAGCAAATCATAGATTTATACCAATTGTAATTGAAAGAGTTCCTATTAATTTTTTTATTAAATGAATTTCTAATATAAATTAAACATTAAATGACTGAAAGCAAGTACTGGTCTCTTAAACCATGTTATAGTAATTTAGCAATTACTTTTAATGAAAAAAAAAAAAAAAAAAAAAAAAAAAAAAAAAAAAAAAAAAAAAAAAAAAAAATTAGTTAAAGTTTTATAACATTAGTATGTCAAACTAAAATTATTATAATTATAATATTTTTTAATTCCTCAAATAGCTCCTATTAGATGATTAAGTTTATTTATTTTATTTACGATTATTTTTATCTTTTTTAATATAATAAATTATTTTATTTATTTTCCTTTAACTTCTAAATCTAAAAATTTAAATAAAATTATTACAAATTCTATAAATTGAAAATGATAACTAATTTATTTTCTGTTTTTGACCCTGCTTCTAGTATATTTAATATATCTTTTAATTGATTAAGAACTTTTATTGGATTATTAATAATTCCATCAATATATTGATTTTTACCTTCTCGATATCATATTATTTGAAATAAAATTTTAATTACATTACATATAGAATTTAAAATTTTATTAGGAAATCCTAATCAAAAAGGTATAACTCTTATTTTTGTTTCTTTATTTAGATTAATTTTATTTAATAATTTTATAGGATTATTCCCTTATATTTTTACTAGTACTAGTCATTTAACTTTAACATTAGTATTAGCTTTACCTTTATGACTTTCTTTTATATTTTATGGATGATTAAATCATACTCAACATATATTTGCTCATTTAGTTCCTCAAGGAACTCCTTCTGTTTTAATACCTTTTATAGTATGTATTGAAACAATTAGAAATATTATTCGTCCAATAACTTTAGCTGTTCGATTAACTGCTAATATAATTGCAGGACATTTATTAATAACATTATTAGGTAATACAGGACCTGGATTATCTACTATAATTGTTGGATTATTATTAATTGTACAAATATTATTATTAACTTTAGAATCAGCAGTTGCTATCATTCAATCTTATGTATTTGCTGTATTAAGTACTTTATATTCTAGAGAAGTAATTTAAAATTTCCATTAAATATTTATTGTATTTTTAATAAATGTCAACTCATTCAAATCATCCTTTTCATTTAGTTGATTATAGCCCATGACCTTTAACAGGAGCTATTGGTACTATAACAATAGTCTCAGGATTAGTAAAATGATTCCATCAATATGATATATCTCTAATAATATTAGGAACTATAATTACTATTTTAACAGTTTATCAATGATGACGAGATGTATCTCGAGAAAGAACTTTTCAAGGATTACACACTTATTCTGTAACAACAGGCTTACGATGAGGAATAATTTTATTTATTTTATCTGAAGTTTTATTTTTTTCATCCTTTTTCTGAGCTTTTTTTCATAGTAGATTATCTCCAGCTATTGAATTAGGAGCTATTTGACCTCCTTTAGGAATTATTCCTTTTAATCCTTTTCAAATTCCATTATTAAATACTACTATTTTATTAGCATCAGGAATTACTGTCACATGAGCTCATCATAGTTTAATAAGAGGAAATTTTTCACAAACTACTCAAGGATTATTTTTTACAGTTTTATTAGGAATTTACTTTTCTATATTACAAGCATATGAATATATTGAAGCTCCTTTTAGAATTGCAGATTCTGTTTATGGATCTACTTTTTATATAGCAACAGGATTTCATGGTCTTCATGTATTGATTGGAACAACATTTTTATTAATTTGTTTAATTCGACATTTAAATAATCACTTTTCCCAAACTCATCACTTTGGATTTGAAGCAGCCGCATGATATTGACATTTTGTAGATATTGTTTGATTATTTTTATATATTTCAATTTATTGATGAGGAGGATAATATATTTATATAATATAAAAAGTATATATGACTTCCAATCATAAAGTTTATTAATAATAATAATATAAATAATTTTTTCTATTTTATTAATTTCATTAATTATTATATCTTTATCAATTATTGTTATAATATTAGCAACAATTTTATCTAAAAAAAGATTTAGAGATCGAGAAAAAAGATCTCCTTTTGAATGTGGATTTGATCCTATATCTTCTTCTCGTTTACCTTTTTCTTTAAAATTTTTTTTAATTACTATTATTTTTTTAATTTTTGATGTAGAAATTGCATTAATTTTACCTATAATTTTAATTATTAAATTTTCCAATTTAATAATATGAAGAATTACTTCAATTATTTTTATTTTAATTTTATTATTAGGATTATATCATGAATGAAATCAAGGAATATTAAATTGATCTAATTAGGGTTATAGTTAAAATTTTATAACATTTGATTTGCACTCAAAAATTATTTACTTATTAAATTTACCTTGAATATGAAACGATTTATTGTAATTAGTTTCGACCTAGTCTTAGGTATTTATATACCCTTATTCTTAAATTAATTGAAACCAAAATAGAGGTATATCACTGTTAATGATAAAAATGAAATATATATTCCAATTAAAGAAATATGTAGATCAAATAAAAGCTGCTAACTTTTTATTTTAATGGTTTAATTCCATTTATATTTCTCTTATTATATTTATATAGTTTAATAAAAACATTACATTTTCATTGTAAAAATAAAATACCTTTTTTTTATAAATTACTAAAATTAATTATTTAATTATTTAAAGATTTATAAATCTCCCTAACATCTTCAATGTTATACTCTAGTTATAAGCTATTTAAATTATAATAAAATTAAAAATATTAATAAAATAATAATTCATAAAACAAAAATTATTAAATAAATTTTTAAATTATTATTTTGTAAGATATAATTATATTGAGAATAACTAACTAATTGTTTGTATAAATTTTGTCTTCCTATAAATTCTGATCAACCTTGATCAAAACTTTTTACTACATTTATTCCAATTTTTAATGAATAATTAATAACTCCATAAGTAGAAATATAAGGTATAAATCATATAGATCCAATAAATATTCTAATATAATAATTATTTAAAGATTTATTTGTTATATATAAAGAAACATTAGAAATTAAATAACCCATTAAACCTCCCACAATACATACAAATAAAGTTATAAATTTTAAAAGATAAGGTAAACAAATAGTATAAGGGGTATTAAAAATTAATCAACTTAATATTCTTCCTCCTATAATTCTCATAAATATTAATCCTAATATTCCCTTTAATATTACTCAACTTTCATCATTTAAAACATTTAAAGAACTACAATTTAAATCTCCAGTTATTGAATAATAAACTAATCGTAAAGAATAACAAACAGTTAATCCAGTTGAAAAAAAAAATAAATAATAAATAAATAAATTTATTATTCTTAAAGAAACAACTTCTAAAATTAAATCTTTTGAATAAAATCCAGCTAAAAAAGGTATACCACATAAAGCTAAATTAGCTACATTAAAACAAGAAGAAGTTAAAGGTATAAATATTCTTAATCCTCCTATTAATCGTAAATCTTGAGAATTATTTATATTATGAATAATTGCTCCTGCACATATAAAAAGTAATGCTTTAAATAAAGCATGAGTTAATAAATGAAAAAAAGCTAATTTATAATACCCTATTGATAAAATTATTATTATTAGTCCTAATTGACTTAATGTTGATAAAGCAATAATTTTTTTTAAATCAAATTCAAAATTAGCTCCTAAACCAGATATAAATATAGTTAATCCAGCTATTAATAATAATAACTGACTTACAAATGAATTACATAATAATATATTAAACCGAATTAATAAATAAATACCTGCTGTTACTAAAGTTGAAGAATGAACTAAAGCAGATACAGGTGTTGGAGCTGCTATAGCTGCGGGTAACCAAGAAGAAAAAGGAATTTGAGCTCTTTTTGTTATTGCAGCAGATGTAACTAAAATTCTAATAAATAATATTTCTTTATCATTTATTATAAATTCTAAATAAAAAATATAATTTCATCTTCCATAATTTAATATTCAAGCAATAGCTAATAATAAAAATACATCTCCAATTCGATTTAATAAAGCAGTTAATATACCTGCATTATAAGATTTTACATTATTAAAATAAATTACTAAACAATAAGAAACTAATCCTAATCCATCTCATCCTAATAAAATACTAATTAAATTTGGACTAATAATTAAAAATATTATTGATAAAACAAATATTAATACTAATATAATAAATCGATTAATATTTATATCCTCAATTATATATTCTTTTCTATAATAAATCACTAATGACGAAATAAATAAAACAAAAGATATAAATATTAATCTTATTCAATCAAATAAAAAAGTTATTACAACTCTTATTGAATTCAATGATACTAATTCTCATTCCAAAAAAAATACAATTTCATTTAGAATGAAATATATGGAACATAATAATAAACTAATTCTAATAATAAATAAAAAAATAAAGTTTATTAAACAAATTGATAAATATTTCATAATTTAAAATGAATAAATTCATATCATTGATATCACAAATCAATATTTTAATTAAACTATTTAAATTATAATCATAGTAAACTTATTTCAGATTTTATTACTAATAAATTTAAAGGAAATCAATGTAAAAATAATAATAAATATTCACGATTAAATCCTATTCTAAAAGAATAAATTCCTGAATATAACTTACCATGTTGTCTATAAGCATATAAATATAAAGTATAAGCAGCACTAAAAAAACATGTAAAAATTAAAAGAAATATTGTTAATATAGATCAACTTACAATTCTATTTAATAAAGAAATTTCTCCTAATAAATTTAAAGTTGGAGGAGCAGCTATATTAGCAGAACATAATAAAAATCATCATAAAGTTATAGAAGGTATAAAATTTAATAGTCCTTTATTAATTAATAATCTTCGACTACCTAATCGTTCATATGTAATATTAGCTAAACAAAATAATCCTGATGAGCATAATCCATGAGCAATTATTAATGTGTAAGATCCAGAAATACCTCAATAAGTTATAGTTATTAATCCTCTTAATACAATTCCTATATGAGCAACTGATGAATAAGCAATTAATGCTTTTAAATCAGTTTGTCGTAAACAAATTAAACTTACTAAAACTCCTCCTACTAAACTAATTCTTATAAATCAATAATTATATTTAATTCCTAAAATTTGTAAAAAATTAAAAAATCGTAATAATCCATATCCTCCTAATTTTAATATAATTCCAGCTAAAATTATAGATCCTGCTACAGGAGCTTCAACATGAGCTTTTGGTAATCATAAATGAACTAAAAATATTGGTATTTTAACTAAAAAAGATAAAATTAATGAAATATATAAAATTATATAAGTTATATTATAATTATTAATTAAATAAAAATTTATTGTATTATAATTATTATAAAGATAAAAAATAGAAATTAATATAGGTAATGATACTAATAAAGTATAAAATAATAAATATATTCCTGCTTGTAAACGTTCAGGTTGATATCCTCATCCTAAAATTATTAATAAAGTAGGAATTAATCTACATTCAAAAAATAAATAAAATAAAAAAATATTTATACTTCTAAAAGTCATAAATAATATTAATAATAAAATTAAAAAATTAAATAAAAATAATTTTTGATAATTATTATATTTATTAACTGAATAACTTGCCATTAATATTAAAGCACAAATTCAAAAACTTAATAAAATTATTCCATAAGAAAGTAAATCTATTCCCAAAAAATAAGAAATTATTATTCAATAATTAGTAAAATAATTATTAATTAATAAAATAAACATAATCATAAATAATATATTTTGAACCATTCAAAATATATTTGTTATAAAACAAAAAGGAAATAATATAATTAATATAAATAAAATTTTTAACATTGTAAAATATTAAAAGATTGAAAATAATCATTTCCATATATACGAATTATAGAGACTAAAATTGATAGCCCTAAAACTCCTTCACAAACTCTAAAAGTTATAAAAACTATTCTAAAATAATTTTCATAATTTAATATATTTAAAT
>CAJZLR020000090.1:0-17341 GCA_916050605.2 Platycheirus albimanus | reverse complement strand
TTAATAAATTAATAAATTAATAAAT
The DNA here is from genome assembly GCA_916050605.2 of Platycheirus albimanus. Taxonomy (NCBI): domain Eukaryota; kingdom Metazoa; phylum Arthropoda; class Insecta; order Diptera; family Syrphidae; genus Platycheirus; species Platycheirus albimanus. The sequence goes on along the minus strand of CAJZLR020000090.1, from coordinate 17,316 downwards.
TAATAAATTAATAAATTAATAAATTAATAAATTAATAAATTAATAAATTAATAAATTAATAAATTAATAAATTAATAAATTAATAAATTAATAAATTAATAAATTAATAAATTAATAAATTAATAAATTAATAAATTAATAAATTAATAAATTAATAAATTAATAAATTAATAAATTAATAAATTAATAAATTAATAAATTAATAAATTAATAAATTAATAAATTAATAAATTAATAATTAATAAATTAATAAATTAATAAATTAATAAATTAATAAAATTAATAAATTAATAAATTAATAAATTAATAGATTAATAAATTAATAAATTAATAAATTAATAAATTAATAAATTAATAAATTAATAAATTAAAAAATTAATAAATTAATGAATTAATGAATTAATGAATTAATGATTTAATGAATTAATGAATTAATAAATTAATAAATTAATAAATTAATAAATTAATAAATTAATAAATTAATAAATTAATAAATTAATAAATTAATAAATTAATAAATTAATAAATAATTAATAAATTAATAAATTATAAATTAATAAATAATAAATTAATAAATTAATAAAATTAATAAATAAATAAATAATAAATTAAATAAAATTAATAAATTAATAAATTAATAAATTAATAAATTAATAAATTAATAAATTAATAAATTAATAAATTAATAAATTAATAAATTAATAAATTAATAAATTAATAAATTAATAAATTAATAAATTAATAAATTAATAAATTAATAAATTAATAAATTAATAAATTAATAAATTAATAAATTAATAAATTAATAAATTAATAAATTAATAAATTAATAAATTAATAAATTAATAAATTAATAAATTAATAAATTAATAAATTAATAAATTAATAAATTAATAAATTAATAAATTAATAAATTAATAAATTAATAAATTAATAAATTAATAAATTAATAAATTAATAAATTAATAAATTAATAAATTAATAAATTAATAAATTAATAAATTAATAAATTAATAAATTAATAAATTAATAAATTAATAAATTAATAAATTAATAAATTAATAAATTAATAAATTAATAAATTAATAAATTAATAAATTAATAAATTAATAAATTAATAAATTAATAAATTAATAAATTAATAAATTAATAAATTAATAAATTAATAAATTAATAAATTAATAAATTAATAATAAATTAATAAATTAATAAATTAATAAATTAATAAATTAATAAATTAATAAATTAATAAATTAATAAATTAATAAATTAATAAATTAATAAATTAATAAATTAATAAATGTATAAATTAATAAATTAATAAATTAATAAATTAATTTATTAATAAATTAATAAATTAATAAATTAATAAATTAATAAATTAATAAATTAATAAATTAATAAATTAATAAATTAATAAATTAATAAATTAATAAATTAATAAATTAATAAATTAATAAATTAATAAATTAATAAATTAATAAATTAATAAATTAATAAATTAATAAATTAATAAATTAATAAATTAATAAATTAATAAATTAATAAATTAATAAATTAATAAATTAATAAATTAATAAATTAATAAATTAATAAATTAATAAATTAATAAATTAATAAATTAATAAATTAATAAATTAATAAATTAATAAATTAATAAATTAATAAATTAATAAATTAATAAATTAATAAATTAATAAATTAATAAATTAATAAATTAATAAATTAATAAATTAATAAATTAATAAATTAATAAATTAATAAATTAATAAATTAATAAATTAATAAATTAATAAATTAATAAATTAATAAATTAATAAATTAATAAATTAATAAATTAATAAATTAATAAATTAATAAATTAATAAATTAATAATTAATAAATTAATAAATTAATAAATTAATAAATTAATAAATTAATAAATTAATAAATTAATAAATTAATAAATTAATAAATTAATAAATTAATAAATTAATAAATTAATAAATTAATAAATTAATAATTAATAAATTAATAAATTAATAAATTAATAAATTAATAAATTAATAAATTAATAAATTAATAAATTAATAAATTAATAAATTAATAAATTAATAAATTAATAAATTAATAAATTAATAAATTAATAAATTAATAAATTAATAAATTAATAAATTAATAAATTAATAAATTAATAAATTAATAAATTAATAAATTAATAAATTAATAAATTAATAAATTAATAAATTAATAAATTAATAAATTAATAAATTAATAAATTAATAAATTAATAAATTAATAAATTAATAAATTAATAAATTAATAAATTAATAAATTAATAAATTAATAAATTAATAAATTAATAAATTAATAAATTAATAAATTAATAAATTAATAAATTAATAAATTAATAAATTAATAAATTAATAAATTAATAAATTAATAAATTAATTATAAAAAAAATTAAAAAAATAATAAATTAATAAATTCATAAATAAATTAATAAATTTATAAATTTATAATTCATTCGTTCATTCGTTCATTCGGTCATTCGTTCATTCGTTCATTCGTTCATTCGTTCATTCGTTCATTCGTTCATTCGTTCATTCGTTCATTCGTTCATTCGTTCATTCGTTCATTCGTTCATTCGTTCATTCGTTCATTCGTTCATTCGTTCATTCGTTCATTCGTTCATTCGTTCATTCGTTCATTCGTTCATTCGTTCATTCGTTCATTCGTTCATTCGTTCATTCGTTCATTCGTTCATTCGTTCATTCGTTCATTCGTTCATTCGTTCATTCGTTCATTCGTTCATTCGTTCATTCGTTCATTTCTTCATTCGTTCATTCGTTTATTCCTTCATTCCTTCATTCCTTCATTCCTTCATTCCTTCATTCCTTCATTCATTCATTCCTTCATTCCTTCATTCCTTCATTCCTTCATTCCTTCATTCCTTCATTCCTTCATTCCTTCATTCCTTCATTCCTTCATTCCTTCATTCCTTCATTCCTTCATTCCTTCATTCCTTCATTCCTTCATTCCTTCATTCCTTCATTCCTTCATTCCTTCATTCCTTCATTCCTTCATTCCTTCATTCCTTCATTCCTTCATTCCTTCATTCCTTTATTCCTTCATTCCTTCATTCCTTCATTCCTTCATTCCTTCATTCCTTCATTCCTTCATTCCTTCATTCCTTCATTCCTTCATTCCTTCATTCCTTCATTCCTTCATTCCTTCATTCCTTCATTCCTTCATTCCTTCATTCCTTCATTCCTTCATTCCTTCATTCCTTCATTCCTTCATTCCTTCATTCCTTCATTCCTTCATTCCTTCATTCCTTCATTCCTTCATTCCTTCATTCCTTCATTCCTTCATTCCTTCATTCCTTCATTCCTGCATTCCTTCATGCCTTCATTCCTTCAATCCTTCATTCCTTCATTCCTTCATTCCTTCATTCCTTCATTCCTTCATTCCTTCATTCCTTCATTCCTTCATTTATTCATTATTTCATTCCTTCATTCCTTCGTTCCTTCATTTGTTCATTCGTTTATTCGTTCATTCGTTCATTCGTTCATTCGTATAGTCTTTTATTCAAATATTCGTTCGCTCAATCATTCATTCGTTCATCTTGTCTAAAAAATGAAATTACTTTTTCACGCTAAGCTTTGAATTATTTCTAATAGGTAGTTATAAAATCAAGACACTATTTAGAAAACCCTAGCTAAATTGTAGTGAACACAAAAGCAAACCCTTATGTTACTTTGAGTTAAACGGGAAAAAAATTTCGAGACGGAAAAAGATTTTTTTTTTGTTAAAGACTTCTCGGTTCTATAGAAACGCAAAATCTAGAGCGAAAAAGAGAGATGTTTTTCTGATAATATCTTTCTAGTCTTAAATACGTTTTTTTTGTTTGCCTATATTTCTTGTGAAGTGATTCATTTAAAGTCTTGTCCTAAAATCTTTTCAAAAATCTTTACCAAAAGTATAATGACAGCTACTGAGTAGACGTGCGTTTTTTTTGCTGGCAATTGCGTGTTCTTTTCTTCTAATTTTTTGGCCGTAAAAGTATTCGGACTAGTTTTAAAATTTTTTGGCCGTAAAAGTATTCGGACTAGTTTTAAAATTAAACAAGAGTAATTTGGATCTTTTTTTTGTTTTTATCCAAAGTTTTAAGTGCATTGATTTTAAATAAAAGCAAAAATAAAATTAACATTTTTTTTCGCTACTCGTAATCTGTGCCAATTGCATCTTGTTTGCTACTCTCTATTTCGAAGATGTCTCCCACACCTAATGGTCCCAGCTCTCGCTTGAGAGGAAATCAAAAAGACTCTCCTGCCTCCAATCACCCGCTGCCTAAGTTTCAAAAGAAAGCTCCAACAAATAATATTACGTGCTCTGAAACAGACAAGGGAATTAAAACGGACTCGCCAAAGCACAACACCTCAGCGCCACAGTGTTCCAATACCAATCAAACCAGCTCTGAAGAGGACATAATTACTTCAACCAAAATGAACGATATGCTTCGTAAACAAAGTGAGTCTGTCATAAGTTTTTTGTCAAATGAAATAGCCAAACTCTCAACGAAGTTGACTGAGACTGAAAATAATATATCTTAAAAACTCGATGCACAAATAAGCGAATTAAGTGGTACTATCGAACAAATTAACACCAAAGTCTTAAATCTTGAGTCGTCACTTTCAACACCAACTCTTAAATTACTTTACTACAGTCTGAAATCTCCACAGTTAAATCGTCACTTACTGTCGTAAATAGTAAATATAGTGTCTCCAAGACATTCTTCACCGAAAAGGCATCTGAATTCTCCGATCTGAAAAACAACCTTGAGCGCGTCACTAGTGAGCTGACTGCTGTAAAAAATCCCTATCTGCACAAGTATCCCGCACTCAGCAGAGGAAAACCTCACATCGATTTTCATTACACTCTGCTCCTCACTTAAAGTAGAGCCACCGAGTCTCGTAAACATTTTTCGCACTAAACCTAAGGGTATTTCTAAAGACACGGGAATAATTATTAAATTCAAGACACCGTATGAACGCAACAATGTTCTGAAATCCATCACTCTTTTTCGTAAGCAAACTAAAGGAGAACTGTGTTTACAATACGTCGGCATGAATTCCACCCGAACTATCCACCTGCGCGAATGTTTGATTCATCACAATCAGATTATATTAAAGGCTGCTTTGAAGCTGAAAAAATGTAAACATCTGTTTTTACTTCACGAGGAGTTGTTTATGTCAAACGTCAACTGGATGACACTGCAGTTTGGTCGAAAGTATCGAAAACCTGGACAGCATTGCCAGCTTTAATAATGAAACTGAAAATTAATTATTTTGCCAACCATAATTTTTAATTTATATCTATACATAAATAATTTTTTTCTTATAGTTTAAATTTTTATATCTCTACACTTTTGCTTCTTACTCTTATTTTCATTTTATTTTTAATTTCCAACATAAATTTTGTTCCTGCTTGTGTTCTTTTGTACAAATTTTGCTTTGCTTAATACATCTTTTTTTCTCTTTTTTGTTTGTTTTGTTTTTAATAACATTTAAAATGTCGGAATGTTTAAGTAATATGATTAAGGTTTTCAGGGGCCAAAACTACGGGCTGCATGTTTGTCATATTAATGCACAAAGTCTTCTACCTAAGATTGACGAATTCCGTGATTTGTTTGAGAAATCCGTGGCTGATGTGATATGTGTGTCTGAAACGTGGCTAAGGGATGACTTTAATAATGCAATGTGTAGTCTTAATGGTTACCGTACTTTTCGCTGTGACAGGGTTGGCCGCGTCGTAGGTGGCGTTGCAATCTATGTAAGGAATGGCATCGAATGTAAACAAAAGGATATATCCTCCGTGGGCTCCGATATTGAGTATTTGTTCATAGAAATTGGAAATAATGAAAGTAAAATTCTTGCTTACCGACCTAATAGGAACGTTAACTTGTTGCCATTTATAGCTGAACTGGAACTCATATCCATTTCTAGCCCAAATATTATATTGTGTGGGGATTTCAATAGCAATCTACTACTTGAAAACAATCTTGTCGATGAAATGGAATCACTTAACTTGTTTTCTGTCAACACTACTACTCCTACGCATTTCTCTGAGAATTCCTCTTCGTTGCTGGATCTGTTCCTAGTCAGTGCTATGAGTAAGGTTCTTTTTTATGATCAGCTATCTGCGCCAGCGTTGGATAGTTACGCGTTACTTTGAAATTTTAATTATTTACACGTAACTAATGTAACTTATGTAACTAATGTAACTAATGTAACTAAATGTAACTAATTGTAACTAAATGTAACTAACTATAACTTAAAGAATTTTTCAAATACAAAAACTCACATTTTATGTTAAATTGAAATTTAGAAGTTCCGTCCACAAACCCGATCGAATGACGATTGACTACACTGTTTTATGGCAAAGCTGGATGATTGATATTGCCGTCGGTCGGGCCAGCTGCCAGCTGTGGCCACGGCAACCTGGCAAGGAATACATTTATTTCTGCAAAAAAAAATTTAAAATAATAAAACAAAATAGATCTCGTTTGATTTCCTTTGGGCGAGCCAAATCTGAAATTTGAGACCAAATCTGAGATCAAATCTAAATTTACCATACAAAAATAAATCACAATAAACAAAGAAATGTCCAGGAATCTCAAGAAAAAAGGGAAAACTTTAAATGTAAGTAAAATTCTATTGTATGCTCCAAGAATATAATATTTTATTAGATTTCCTTTTCATCAGGAACATAGTAACTTCAATATGTATTCCTTGCCAAGTTGCCGTTGCCCTTGCTAATAAAAGAATTTTGTCAATAGTCGATTGGGATTCAGGATGAAATGTGATTTTTAGGGTTCCGTACCCAAAGGGTGAAAACGGAACACTATTACTGAGACTTCGCTGTCCGTCTGTCCATCTGTCCATCCGTCCGTCTGTCCGTCTGTCCGTCTGTCCGTCTGTCCGTCTGTCCGTCTGTCCGTCTGTCCGTCTGTCCGTCTGTCCGTCTGTCCGTCTGTCCGTCTGTCCGTCTGTCCGTCGTCTGTCCGTCTGTCCGTCTGTCCGTCTGTCCGTCTGTCCGTCTGTCCGTCTGTCCGTCTGTCCGTCTGTCCGTCTGTCCGTCTGTCCGTCTGTCCGTCTGTCCGTCTGTCCGTCTGTCCGTCTGTCCGTCTGTCCGTCTGTCCGTCTGTCCGTCTGTCCGTCTGTCCGTCTGTCCGTCTGTCCGTCTGTCCGTCTGTCCGTCTGTCCGTCTGTCCGTCTGTCCGTCTGTCCGTCTGTCCGTCTGTCCGTCTGTCCGTCTGTCCGTCTGTCCGTCTGTCCGTCTGTCCGTCTGTCCGTCTGTCCGTCTGTCCGTCTGTCCGTCTGTCCGTCTGTCCGTCTGTCCGTCTGTCCGTCTGTCCGTCTGTCCGTCTGTCCGTCTGTCCGTCTGTCCGTCTGTCCGTCTGTCCGTCTGTCCGTCTGTCCGTCTGTCCGTCTGTCCGTCTGTCCGTCTGTCCGTCTGTCCGTCTGTCCGTCTGTCCGTCTGTCCGTCTGTCCGTCTGTCCGTCTGTCCGTCTGTCCGTCTGTCCGTCTGTCCGTCTGTCCGTCTGTCCGTCTGTCCGTCTGTCCGTCTGTCCGTCTGTCCGTCTGTCCGTCTGTCCGTCTGTCCGTCTGTCCGTCTGTCCGTCTGTCCGTCTGTCCGTCTGTCCTTTCGTCTGTCCGTCTGTCCCGTCTGTCCGTCTGTCCGTCTGTCCGTCTGTCCGTCTGTCCGTCTGTCCGTCTGTCCGTCTGTCGTCTGTCCGTCTGTCCGTCTGTCCGTCTGTCCGTCTGTCCGTCTGTCCGTCTGTCGTCTGTCCGTCTGTCCGTCTGTCCGTCTGTCCGTCTGTCCGTCTGTCCGTCTGTCCGTCTGTCCGTCTGTCCGTCTGTCCGTCTGTCCGTCTGTCCGTCTGTCCGTCTGTCCGTCTGTCCGTCTGTCCGTCTGTCCGTCTGTCCGTCTGTCCGTCTGTCCGTCTGTCCGTCTGTCCGTCTGTCCGTCTGTCCGTCTGTCCGTCTGTCCGTCTGTCCGTCTGTCCGTCTGTCCGTCTGTCCGTCTGTCCGTCTGTCCGTCTGTCCGTCTGTCCGTCTGTCCGTCTGTCCGTCTGTCCGTCTGTCCGTCTGTCCGTCTGTCCGTCTGTCCGTCTGTCCGTCTGTCCGTCTGTCCGTCTGTCCGTCTGTCCGTCTGTCCGTCTGTCCGTCTGTCCGTCTGTCCGTCTGTCGTCGTCTGTCCGTCTGTCCGTCTGTCCGTCTGTCCGTCTGTCCGTCTGTCCGTCTGTCCGTCTGTCCGTCTGTCCGTCTGTCCGTCTGTCCGTCTGTCCGTCTGTCCGTCTGTCCGTCTGTCCGTCTGTCCGTCTGTCCGTCTGTCCGTCTGTCCGTCTGTCCGTCTGTCCGTCTGTCCGTCTGTCCGTCTGTCCGTCTGTCCGTCTGTCCGTCTGTCCGTCTGTCCGTCTGTCCGTCTGTCCGTCTGTCCGTCTGTCCGTCTGTCCGTCTGTCCGTCTGTCCGTCTGTCCGTCTGTCCGTCTGTCCGTCTGTCCGTCTGTCCGTCTGTCCGTCTTTCCGTCTGTCCGTCTGTCCGTCTGTCCGTCTGTCCGTATGTCCGTATGTCCGTCTGTCCGTCTGTCCGTCTGTCCGTCTGTCTGTCTGTCCGTCTGTCCGTCTGTCCGTCTGTCCGTCTGTCCGTCTGTCCGTCTGTCCGTCTGTCCGTCTGTCCGTCTGTCCGTCTGTCCGTCTGTCGTCTGTCCGTCTGTCCGTCTGTCCGTCTGTCCGTCTGTCCGTCTGTCCGTCTGTCCGTCTGTCCGTCTGTCCGTCTGTCCGTCTGTCCGTCTGTCCGTCTGTCCGTCTGTCCGTCTGTCCGTCTGTCCGTCTGTCCGTCTGTCCGTCTGTCCGTCTGTCCGTCTGTCCGTCTGTCCGTCTGTCCGTCTGTCCGTCTGTCCGTCTGTCCGTCTGTCCGTCTGTCCGTCTGTCCGTCTGTCCGTCTGTCCGTCTGTCCGTCTGTCCGTCTGTCCGTCTGTCCGTCTGTCCGTCTGTCCGTCTGTCCGTCTGTCCGTCTGTCCGTCTGTCCGTCTGTCCGTCTGTCCGTCAGTCCGTCAGTCCGTCTGTCCGTCTGTCCGTCTGTCCATCTGTCCGTCCTTCACAAGGCTGTGTCTCATGAACCATGATAGTTAGACAGTTGAAATTTTGACAGATGATGTATTATTGTGTTCGCTATAACAACAAATACTAAAAACTAAATAAAATAAAAAACGTATGGGGGCTCCCATACAACAAACGTAATTTTTTGCTCGTTCTTGCCATGTTTGTCCGTCCATCACCAGGTTGTCTCTTTTCTTCTTTAGAAATTTCTGGAAGTCTGAAATTTACAAATATAACTGTTTCTGTTAGTTCTTCTTTTTGCTGATTTGCGACTTTTTCTTCACTCACACAAACAGCTTTACCTACATGTAAATTCCATAAGTTCTTTTAGAAGAAAGGAGGCAACCTATGTATGCTTTAAAGCCAAGTTTTCTTCTATTCGTGTTCGAATTCAAATAGAAAAAAAAAATAGCAAACAAAAACAAATGTCAAACAAAAAACAACAAGTCGGTATTAGATTTTCTTCTAAAATAATATAAAATCAGGATTAAGGGTTTTCAAACGTGAGTATGCCTTTCTTCTTTATTTTATTGTCATTGGAGGTGATTTGAGAAATTTCTAGAAATAATAAAAAAAAAAAACAGTCAGTGAATATTTGAGCAGGATTATCAAAAGACATCTTGTTGACAGTTTGTTTAGGAAAGATCGCGCCAAAAATTTCCTCGTTTGTGTGAGTGAGAAACAGCTTTACCTACATGAAAATTCCAGAAATTCTTTTAGAATAGAAGAGGCAACCTATACATGCCTTTAAAGCTCAGTTTTCTTCTATTCGTGTTCGAATTCGAATTCGAGCGGAAAACAAAATGGAAAACAAAACGAATGTCAAATAAAGAACAAGAAGTCGGTATTGTTGGCTCTTTTTTTCTTTAGGGATTTCTAGAATTCTTGAATTTACATACATAGCTGTCTGTGTTTGTTCTTCTTTTTGCTGATTTGCTACTTTTCCTTCACTCACACAAACAAGATCATTTTTGGCGCCATCTTTCCTAAACAAACTATCAGTTCGTTGTCTTCTGCTAATCCTGATCGCCTGTTACAATGATAAATTTCAGCAAATGTTTTATTGAATAAAATAAATATTGAAGAACGTGATTTTTTTCCGTTTTTATAGATAATGGTACGGAACCCTTCGTGCGCGAGTCCGACTCGCACTTGCCCGTATTTTTTTTTTATTTTTTATTATTAAAATAGAGTTAGTTTTATTTATTTTAAGTTAGTTACATTTAGTTACATTAGTTACATTAGTTACGCCAAATATTGGGCGTAACTAGTTCATATTAGTTACGCGTAACTAAACGAGTAACTTACTTCATGTAACTTACTTGCCAACACTGATCTGCGCCTGCTTTTTCGAGACATGATCTTATATATCTCACTTTTGATTTTGATACCTCCTCCTCGCCTCGCACTTTTAAATATAGGGATTTTAAGAATATCAACTACTCTTTGCTTGGTGAACAAGTCCGAAGCATACATTGGAGTAACATTTATTGCCTTCCCTGCCCTAATGAACAAGTTCGATTCTTGAACTTGAATATTTTGCATCTTTTCAACTCGCATGTTAAATTAAAAACGAAAACTGTATTACCCAAAGGTGGTGTACCTTGGCTGACTAACCTAATACGTTTGCTTATGCGACAAACAGATCTTGCATTTATACGTTGGAAACGCTACCGCTTAGATGAACACTGGCAGATCTATCGTTCGCTTCGAAACAAAGTTGTCTTTGAAATACGAACAGCAAAAACTCAAACTTATTCAAATCGTCTTAATGTGTCCCTTGGTGGTAAAATTCTCTGGCAGAACGTACGTAACATTGGGATTGGGAAACTCTGATGGACTGGACATTAATGCGCTAAATATTCAATTTGTATCCTCACAGCCAGCTAACAACACTCATCAAATTTCTCAAATTACTGAAAATTCTTCCATTACTGCTCGTTGCACTATCTTCTGTTTTACTGTGGTTAGATCCATTGATGTACTCGAAAGTATACTCTGCATTAAATCTAATGCTGTTGGGCTTGATGAAATACATCCCTTATTCCTGAAAATAATTTTACCTGTAATTTTACCGTATATAACTCATACATTCAATTCAATTCTAACAACAGGTATTTTTCCCTCTGAATGGAAGTCGGCCAAAATCATTACCGTTCCTAAAAATTCCAAGGGAACGGAGTTCAGACCTATTTCCATCCTTTCCTTCTTATCAAAGGCATTTGAAAAGATTTTACAAAAACAAATTCAACTTCATATTGCTGGGCACAATCTTTTGTCTTCTAGACAATCTGGATTTAGACAGAAATACAGTTGTACTGCTGCTGTAATAGGAGTATCTGAAGAAATACGTCTTGCGCTTGATGATAATCAGGTGTCTTTTTTGGTCCTATTAGACTTTTCTAAGGCGTTCGATATGGTAGACCATTCTACCTTATGTCACAAGCTTAAACTATTTTACAATTTCTCGCCATGTGCCGTTAAACTTATTCTGTCTTACCTTACAGATAGAGCACAAGCAGTTGCCATAAATAAAAACTTATCGGACTTTCTTTCTGTAACTAGTGGTGTTCCACAGGGATCTATTTTGGGACCACTTCTCTTTTCATTGTGCATCAATGAGCTTCCTACTCTTATTAAGCACTGTTCGATTCATATGTATGCCGATGACGTTCAACTCACCTTGAGTTGTCCACTGGGTTTAATAGAGCCCGGTGCCTTTTGTATGAATGAAGATCTTAAAGGAATAGCTCGATGGTCAAATCTTTGTAGTCTAGTCTTGAATCCCAAGAAATCTAATTGCATGATTATTACTAAAAAGCCACTAGATCTGTCATATTTTCCCTCCATCTTTCTTAATGGCGAACAAATTAAGTATGTGGAAACTGCTAAAAACCTCGGAGTGACCTTCAATAGGAGCTTAACCTGGGACAATCATATTTATTCGTCTGTTGGGAAGACGCACGGTGTACCTCGGACACTATGGGTCACTCATTCCTTTACCCCCTTTAAAACCCGATGCCTACTCGCTAAATCAGTCGCCGTGCCCATTCTTATCTTTGGTTGTGAAACATTTTACAATTGTAGCTTTTCCTCCAAACGCAAACTTAATGTTGCGTTTAATAGCATAGTGCGCTATGTTTTTGGACTGCAGCGTTTTGCTCGCGTTTCAAACTATACCAGCTATTTGTACAACATGTCATTTGACAACCTTTTAAAGTTTCGTCAGTTAAGTCTCTTGTCAAACATTATTTTATCACATCAACCTTCATATCTTTACGAAAAAATTAGATTTACCTCCTCAATAAGATCTGCTCAGTTAATCCACCCTCGGTTTTCTTGCTTGACTTCGGAACGTCAATTTTTCATAAGCTCCATTCGGTTGTGGAATTCTTTGCCCAGTGAGATAAGAAGGATGAATAGTACAGCGGGATTTACAAGCATACTAAAAGCACATTTTATTTGTAATTTCTAGGCATCTCATCAACAGTTCATATCTTATTATGTTGAAATATTTATATTTATTAGTTTATATTATATTCCTTTTTCTTCTCTCTTTTATATATGTATAACTGAATTTTTGAAGTGAAACTTCCTTAGAATCGTTGTGATTTCAAACCGGATGCAACGAAGAAACGACAGGTAAGAGACACAAATACAAAAATGTGTAGGATGAAGCCAGGAAAGAATGAGACAGAAATATACATACTATTTTTCTGACGGATGTAACGCTCAGTATTCCAATATGGCGGCACCGATGACTCGCATTAGCTCACCGTCTGCACGAACGAGTGAGAATATAAATACTATAATCTTACTCATTCATGCACGTGTTCCATGGCATTTGTTTGTTTTGATCAATGTAGGGATGGGCAAGTAAAAAATATATCGATATTTATCGTATCGATATTCTTTAACAGTATCGATAATTATCGGGTGAAAAAAATCAATATATCGATATATCGTCAGTTTTCTCATGATTATTCATACATATTACGAAAGCATTCAAAATTCGTAAAAAAGAATAGACAGGAAGAAAACAGTGTTTTTGGAACGAAGTTCCTTATCGCGCGTTGTGGAAGGGGGCTAGACGGAAAAAATTCTGACGAAAAGTTGTCACGACAGATTTTGCTATAGTAAGCTATTGTAAGCTGTGCGGCGGGCGCATGTTTCTCTGTCTGTCTGTCTCTCTCTCTCTCTCTCTCTCTCTCTCTCTCTCTCTCTCTCTCTCTCTCTCTCTCTTAAAGTTGTTACGACACTTTTTGCTATAGTAAGCTATTGTAAGCTGTGCGGCGTGCGCATGTTTCTCTGTCTGTCTGTCTCTCTCTCTCTTATAGAAAGCAAGCCAGATAGTTTCATTTCTATTTCGCATTGAACAGTGTGGTGTTGCGACGATTATTTTTGTTGAGTATACATATACAGGTTTTTTGTACATAATAAATCCTACTATATAATATTATAAATGTGAAAGTTACGATGTTTGGATGTTTGGATGTTTGTTGCTAACTAACGCCAGAATGGCTAAACGGATCTGGATAAAATTTGGCACAGAGATAGATTATAGTCTGGAATAGCATATTGGTTACTTTTTATCCCGGTATAATGTATGGTTCCCGTGGGATAGATTTGTTTTAATTTTTGAAATCACACCAGAATGGCTGAACGGATCTGAATGAAATTTAGCACAGAGATAGACTATAGTCTGGAAAAGCATATTGGTTACTTTTTATCACGGTTTAATGTAGGTATGGAATTATAAAGCTATAAAAGAAGAAGAAGCTAGATTACGATAGACGACTCCTCAAGCTACAGTCTACTTCTTGATCATCTGAAACGCGAGCGAAGCCGCGGGTAAAGGCTAATAATAAATGTTATTATAACTTAAAAAAAATAAAATTGTATTACAATTCCTTCACTAATTAATCGAAAGGAACTTCGTTCCATCCGGGTGTCCCTTGTTTTTTAAATGTTGTTTTGGCTAAAAATACAAATAACGGACATCTCTGCTAAATAAACGACTGAATTTAATAAATAAAAATGCGGAACATAAACACAAGAGTTTGAACTTCTTTGCTCGGAAACTGTGTTATGTTTCATCGTATGCATTTTATTTTAAGTTGCATGAATGAATTAAGTTGGGGAAAAGCGCACTGCGACCTTAAAGATCTATTGTGTCCCTTTAAGAGCTGGATGAGGATACTCGTCCTACAGCACTTCCTCCAAATTGGTTTCTTTTAGGGAGGTTAGTATTTGAGGTATTTTTAAAGAAGGTAATCTGCCCTTATTTATCTGGTAACTACCCAGGTTTTTGAAGTGAAACTTCTTTAGAATCGTTGTGATTTCAAACCGGATGCAACGGAAAAAACGACAGGTAAGAGACACAAATACAAAAATGCGTAGGATGAAGCCAGGAAAGAATGAAACAGAAATATACATACTATTTTATATTATCGGTCTCTCCTCTTTGTCCCATACTTCGTAGCGTCCCCACTCCCGCCTTCTAAGCATAGTCGCCTGTAATTTGTGAGCCAGAGCGAGAGAGCAGATGTTGGTGTGTATGTATATTGCACACTGTTTAATACGTGCTTGTATTAGAGCATTTAACGTGTGTTAGTGTATGTGAAAACTACGTGAGCTACTGTACACTGTATGCGGCTGCGTATTATAGCTTTTTAGTTAGATGTCAGCGTGGTGTGTTATTATTGAAGTGAAACTTCTTTAATATCGGGGTAATTTGAAACTCGACGAAACGGAAATGCAACATGACACTTTTAAGCAAATATGTAAATCAATTAAAAAAAAGATATATCGCAACAAGTCTGAGAGAGAACGTATGAAAAAAAAATTATGACAAAGTATTTTATATTCTAGCTCTCATTTTCTCCTATCATACGTTTTGACTCTCACTCAGGTCTACTAAGCATTATGTTAAACAAAAGCGAGTGAGCAGGCGCGTTGGTACGATTAGGTTAGTATGTTAGTTAACATAGGTACGTGATTTGAATGCTGTCTAACAAGAAAAGCTTTACAAAAGATTTCAATAAACTTAATTCAAGAAGAATGTAAAATTCAAACAAATACATAACAAAAGTATTTATAAAAAATTGGCATTCAAAAAATTATTTAAATTTTAAAAAAGTATACTGAATTTTTGAAAATAGTCAGTTTTCGAATATTTTTTTGACTTGTTTTAAATAGTGGCGTCCTGGATAATGTATGAAACATTAAAAGGGAGTCAAAACGACGCAAAGTATGTCGGTACGTCTGTACCTATGCTTGAATATGTGTTGAAACTTTTGTATTTGTACAGATACGTGTTGAAAGCATTTAGTCATACATAACATAAGGTTTGAAAGTAATCCGAAAACTGGTGCTGGGTGGCTGAGTATTTCATCTCATTCTCTCGTAAATTAGGTATACCAACTTCTTTGAAGTTTCACTTCAACCGAGTGTGAATTACGCACACACATTTTTTTTTCTCTTACCATTTCAAACTCATGTAGCTTTCATTTTATTTTAATTTTTATATTACTTTTCTATGCTTAGCACTAATTTATAAGATATGTATCTTACTGTGTTCAAGCAAATCATTGAAATAAATAAATAAATAAATAAATAAATAAATGATTCGGTGTTAACTGCACACAATATCAAGAACCTACTGCAATTTTTTGTTCGATCGTGTGTTGAATTGTAAAAAACGCTACAATTAAAATATAACGTTATAGCCTATTCACACCGCACTCGTTTTGGCTATTCGTTTACCAAAACGAGTAGACCGTTCACACTGAACATTTACTCGTTTTTGTTTGACATTTTAATTTTCAATGTCAAGTGAAAGTAATTCCTATTATTAAAGAAGTTACTGAAACGAACACAAAGCAATTTAATTTTTGATTTGCGACCAATTAAAACTGATAAACCAGCATAAATTAACCTAAGGAAGCATTGCCGGTGCTGATGTTTGATTGTACAGTTTGGTGTTATTTTCTATTCTGACTACTTGGTCGCCGAAAAAGTGACTGTCACCTAAGCACAAGGATGATGACCAATACGTGCGGGAATCTGCTGGTGGTGGCTCCTTCATCAGGACAATTCTGAGCCCTTGGTACATGGTACAAAGACAGTATTGTACATCAAGAAGAACCAGGCTAATATTTGCAGGAGTGCAAGAAGAGGAAATTGTTAACAAGCATCCCCTCAATTCATTGGCTATCCTATGAAGTTGATAGTCGAGATAGAACCCTACTAGGAAGTCAAGTGAAGAAGAAAGAAATTGGGATTAAAGAGCCCAGTTATAAAGATGTTGCGAGGATGAAGATATCAACAAAGACACCGACAAGAAAAAGGCATAAATGAAGCTATATTTATTTTTATTTATATAAAATTATTTTTGAACTTTGACCTGTTTTCTTCGATCTTCTTTTTGTCACCTGTCTAGGCGAATCCAACCCTTCCTTGGTCACAGATACCAGCCGTATGTTTTTATTTTCCTTGCGGTGCTGGGTGGCATATTCATTCGGTTCACATAATCTGCTAATTAGCAATACTCTTCGCCAGATGCAGCTGTAGTAGTTGTCTTGTTGTTTTCTCCTTGTCCTTGCTCAGTTTCCCAAACAGTTCCACGCAATTCTACACCAAATTCTTCGAATGACTTTGAGAACTTTGTTCTGATAAATAAACGATAGGTACGCACGTACAACTTGATGAGCTCCTCCTGGTAAATATCATATAGAATTCTGGTTTAGATAAATTAAGTCTTGTTTAACTCGTCTTCTATGTACCTACCTAATTATGATAAAAAGAAAAACAGTGGTAGGTATACAAAATATTTGTAAGTAAGAATATTACTTACCGCTGGCGCGCGAGAACAAGAATGTAATCTGTATCAAACAAATTGCAGAAATAATGAATTTATTTTGACAGCAAGCCATCAGCTGCTCTCTTTTTTGAGTGCCTATTCACAATAACATCACAAAAAGATCCGTTCGTGTAGTTCATCTTCAAATTGTAACTCGTTTTCAAGTCGTTTTGCGGAGGAAACGAGTCGTTTTTGCAAAACGAGTTGGGTATGGAAAATGTATGGGAAAACGAGTCGTTTTGGGTAGTCGTTTTGCGGAAAACGAGTAAATGCTCGTTTATGGTTTGGTGTGAATAGGCTATTAGGTT
>CAJZLR020000089.1:0-18068 GCA_916050605.2 Platycheirus albimanus | reverse complement strand
CATCATACACATACCATACACATACACAACACATACACATACACATACACATACACATACACATACACTACACATACACATACACAATACACATACACATACACATACACATACACATACACATACACATACACATACACATACATACACATACACATACACATACACATACACATACACATACACATACACATACACTTCACATACACATACACATACACATACACATACACATACACATACACATACAAATACACATAACACATACACATACACATACAACATAACACATACACATACACATACACATACACATACACATACACATACACATACACATACACATACACATACACATACACATACACATACACATACACATACACATACACATACACATACACATACACATACACATCACATACACATACACATACACATACACATACACATACACATACACATACACATACACATACACATACACATACACATACACATACACATACACATACACATACACATACACATACACATACACATACACATACACATACACATACACATACACATAACATACACATACACATACACATACACATACACATACACATACACATACACATACACATACACATACACATACACATACACATACACATACACATACACATACACATACACATACACATACACATACACATACACATACACATACACTAACACATACACATACACATACACATACACATACACATACACAAACACATACACATACACATACACATACACATACACATACACATACACATACACATACACATACACATACACATACACATACACATACACTACACATACACATACACATACACATACACATACACATACACATACACATACACATACACATACACATACACATACACATACACATACACATACACATACACATCACATACACATACACATACACATACTACATACACATACACATACACATACACATACACATACACATACTACATACACATACACATACACATACACATACACATACTACACATACACATACACATACACATACACATACACATACACATACACATACACATACACATACACATACACATACTCATACACATACACTAATACACATACACATACACATACACATACACATACACAATACACATACACATACACATACACATACACATACACATACACATACACATACACATACACATACACATACACATACACATACACATACACATACACAATACACATACAACATACACATACACATACACATACACATACACATACACATACACATACACATACACATACACATACACATACCATACACATACACATACACATACACATACACATACACATACACATACACATACACATACACATACACATACACATACACATACACATACACATACACATACACATACACATACACATACACATACACATACACATACACATACACATACACATAACATACATACACATACACATACACATACACATACACATACACATACACATACACATACACATACACATACACATACACATACACATACACATACACATACACATACACATACACATACACATACACATACACATACACATACACATACACATTCACATACACATACACAACACATACACATACACATACACATACACATACACATACACATACACATACACATACACATACACATACACATACACATACACATACATACACATACACATACACATACACATACACATACACATACACATCAACACATACACATACACATACACATACACATACACATACACATACACATACACATACACAATACACATACACATACACATACACATACACATACACATACACATACACATACACATACACATACACATACACATACACATACACATACACATACACATACACATACACATACACATACACATACACATACACATACACTACACATACACATACACATACACATACACATACACATACACATACACATACACATACACATACACATACACATACACATACACATACACATACACATACACATACACATACACATACACATACACTACACATACACATACACATACACATACACATACACATACACATACACATACACATACACATACACATACACATACACATACACATACACATACACATACACATACACATACACATACACATACACATACACATACACATACACATACACATACACATACACATACACATACACATACACATACACATACACATACACATACACATACACATACACATACACATACATCATACACATACACATACACATACACATACACATACACATACACATACACATACACATACACATACACATACACATACACATACACATACACATACACATACACATACACATACACATACACATACACATACACATACACATACACATAACATACACATACACATAACATACCATACACATACACATACACATACACATACACATACACATTACACATACACATACACATACACATACACATACACATACACATACACATACACATACACATACACATACACATACACATACACATACACATACACATACACATACACATACACATACACATACACATACACATACACAACACATACACATACATAACATTACACATACACATACACATACACATACACATACACATACTACATACACATACACATACACATACACATACACATACAATACACATACACATACACATACACATACACATACACATACACATACACATACATCATACACATACACATACACATACACATACACTTACACATACACATACACATACACATACACATACACATACACATACACATACACATACACATACACATACACATACACATACACATACACATACACATACACATACACATACACATACACATACACATACACATACACATACACATACACATACACATAACTACATACACATACACATACACATACACATACACATACACATACACTTACATACACATACACATACACATACACATACACATACACATACACATACACATACACATACACATACACATACACATACACATACACATACACATACACATACACATACACATACACATACACATACACATACATACACATACACATACACATACACATACAACATACACATACACATACACATACACATACACATACACATTACACATACACATACACATACACATACACATACACATACACATACACATACACATACACATACACATACACATACACATACACATACACATACACATACTACACATACACATACACATACACATACACATACACATACACTATACACATACACATACACATACACATACACATACACATACACATACACATACACATACACATACACATACACATACACATACACATACACATACACATACACATACACATACACATACACATACACATACACTACACATACATACACATACACATACACATACACATACACATACACATACACATACACATACACATACACATACACATACACAATACACATACACATACACATACACATACACATACACATACACATACACATACACATACACATACACTATACACATACACATACACATACACATACACATACACTACACATCACATACACATACACATACACATACACATACACATACACATACACATACACATACACATACACATACACATACACAACACATACACATACACATACACATACACATACACATACACTACACACATACACATACACATACACATACACATACACATACACTACACATACACATACACATACACATACACATACACATACACATACACATACACATACACATACACATACACATACACATACACATACACATACACATACACATACATACACATACACATACACATACACATACACATACACATACACATACACATACACATCACATACACATACACATACACATACACATACACATACACATACACATACACATACAAACACACACACACACACACAATACACATACACATACACATACACATACACATACACATACACATACACATACACATACAATACACATACACATACACATACACATACTCATACACATACACATACACATACACATACACATACACATACACATACACATACACATACACATACACATACACATACACATACACATACTCTACACATACACATACACATACACATACACATACACATACACATACACATACACATACACATACACATACACATACACATACACATACACATACACATACACATACACATACACATACACATACACATACACATACACATACACATACACATACACATACACATACACATACACATACACATACACATACAATACACATACACATACACATACACATACACATAACATCATACACATACACATACACATACACATACACATACACATACACATACACATACACATACACATACACATACACATACACATACACATACACATACACATACACATACACATACACATACACATACACATACACATACACATACACATACACATACCATACACATACACATACACATACCATACACATACACATACACATACACATACACATACACATACACATACACATACACATACACATACACATACACATACACATACACATACACATACACATACCATACACATACACATACACATACACATACACATACACATACACATACACATACACATACACATACACATACACATACACATACACATACACATACATACACATACACATACACATACACATACACATACACATACACATACACATACACATACACATACACATACACATACACATACACATACACATACACAAACATACACATACACATACACATACACATACACATACACATACACATACACATACACATACACATACACATACACATACACATACACATACACATACACATACACATACACATACACATACACATACACATACACATACACATACACATACACATACACATACACATACACATACACATACACATACACATACACATACACATACACATACACATACACATACACATACACATACACATACACATACACATACACATACACATACACATACACATACACATTACACATACACATACACATACACATACACATACACATACACATACACATACACATACACATACACATACACATACACATACACATACACATACACATACACATACACATACACATACACATACACATACACATACACATACACATACACATACACATACACATACACATACACATACACATACACATACACATACACATACACATACACATACACATACACATACACATACATACACATACCATACATACACATACACATACACATACACATACACATACACATACACATACACATACACATACACATACTACATACACATACACATACACATACACATACACATACACATACACATACACATACACATACACATACACATACACATACACATACACATACACATACACATACACATACACATACACATACACATACACATACACATACACATACACATACACATACACATACACATACACATACACATACACATACACATACACATCACATACACATACACATACACATACACATACACATACACATACACATACACATACACATACACATACACAATACACATACACATACACATACACATACACATACACATACACATACACATACACATACACATACACATACACATACACATACACATACACATACACATACACATACACATACACATACACATACACATACACATACACATACACATACACATACACATACACATACACATACACATACACATACACATACACATACACATACACATACACATACACATACAAATACACATACACATACACATACACATACACATACACATACACATACACATACACATACACATACACATACACATACACATACACATACACATACACATACACATACACATACACATACACATACACATACACATACACATACACATACACATACACATACACATACACATACACATACACATACACATACACATACACATACACATACACATACACATACACATACACATACACATACACATACACATACACATACACATACACATACACATACACATACACATACACATACACATACACATACACATACACATACACATACACATACACATACACATACACATACACATACACATACACATACACATACACATACACATACACATACACATACACATACACATACACATACACATACACATACACATACACATACACATACACATACACATACACATACACATACACATACACATACACATACACATACACATACACATACACATACACATACACATACACATACACATACACATACACATACACATACACATACACATACACATACACATACACATACACATACACATACACATACACATACACATACACATACACATACACATACACATACACATACACATACACATACACATACACATACACATACACATACACATACACATACACATACACATACACATACACATACACATACACATACACATACACATACACATACACATACACATACACATACACATACACATACACATACACATACACATACACATACACATACACATACACATACACATACACATACACATACACATACACATACACATACACATACACATACACATACACATACACATACACATACACATACACATACACATACACATACACATACACATACACATACACATACACATACACATACACATACACATACACATACACATACACATACACATACACATACACATACACATACACATACACATACACATACACATACACATACACATACACATACACATACACATACACATACACATACACATACACATACACATACACATACACATACACATACACATACACATACACATACACATACACATACACATACACATACACATACACATACACATACACATACACATACACATACACATACACATACACATACACATACACATACACATACACATACACATACACATACACATACACATACACATACACATACACATACACATACACATACACATACACATACACATACACATACACATACACATACACATACACATACACATACACATACACATACACATACACATACACATACACATACACATACACATACACATACACATACACATACACATACACATACACATACACATACACATACACATACACATACACATACACATACACATACACATACACATACACATACACATACACATACACATACACATACACATACACATACACATACACATACACATACACATACACATACACATACACATACACATACACATACACATACACATACACATACACATACACATACACATACACATACACATACACATACACATACACATACACATACACATACACATACACATACACATACACATACACATACACATACACATACACATACACATACACATACACATACACATACACATACACATACACATACACATACACATACACATACACATACACATACACATACACATACACATACACATACACATACACATACACATACACATACACATACACATACACATACACATACACATACACATACACATACACATACACATACACATACACATACACATACACATACACATACACATACACATACACATACACATACACATACACATACACATACACATACACATACACATACACATACACATACACATACACATACACATACACATACACATACACATACACATACACATACACATACACATACACATACACATACACATACACATACACATACACATACACATACACATACACATACACATACACATACACATACACATACACATACACATACACATACACATACACATACACATACACATACACATACACATACACATACACATACACATACACATACACATACACATACACATACACATACACATACACATACACATACACATACACATACACATACACATACACATACACATACACATACACATACACATACACATACACATACACATACACATACACATACACATACACATACACATACACATACACATACACATACACATACACATACACATACACATACACATACACATACACATACACATACACATACACATACACATACACATACACATACACATACACATACACATACACATACACATACACATACACATACACATACACATACACATACACATACACATACACATACACATACACATACACATACACATACACATACACATACACATACACATACACATACACATACACATACACATACACATACACATACACATACACATACACATACACATACACATACACATACACATACACATACACATACACATACACATACACATACACATACACATACACATACACATACACATACACATACACATACACATACACATACACATACACATACACATACACATACACATACACATACACATACACATACACATACACATACACATACACATACACATACACATACACATACACATACACATACACATACACATACACATACACATACACATACACATACACATACACATACACATACACATACACATACACATACACATACACATACACATACACATACACATACACATACACATACACATACACATACACATACACATACACATACACATACACATACACATACACATACACATACACATACACATACACATACACATACACATACACATACACATACACATACACATACACATACACATACACATACACATACACATACACATACACATACACATACACATACACATACACATACACATACACATACACATACACATACACATACACATACACATACACATACACATACACATACACATACACATACACATACACATACACATACACATACACATACACATACACATACACATACACATACACATACACATACACATACACATACACATACACATACACATACACATACACATACACATACACATACACATACACATACACATACACATACACATACACATACACATACACATACACATACACATACACATACACATACACATACACATACACATACACATACACATACACATACACATACACATACACATACACATACACATACACATACACATACACATACACATACACATACACATACACATACATACACATACACATACATACATACACATACACATACACATACACATACACATACACATACACATACACATACACATACACATACACATACACATACACATACACATACACATACACATACACATACACATACACATACACATACACATACACATACACATACACATACACATACACATACACATACACATACACATACACATACACATACACATACACATACACATACACATACACATACACATACACATACACATACACATACACATACACATACACATACACATACACATACACATACACATACACATACACATACACATACACATACACATACACATACACATACACATACACATACACATACACATACACATACACATACACATACACATACACATACACATACACATACACATACACATACACATACACATACACATACACATACACATACACATACACATACACATACACATACACATACACATACACATACACATACACATACACATACACATACACATACACATACACATACACATACACATACACATACACATACACATACACATACACATACACATACACATACACATACACATACACATACACATACACATACACATACACATACACATACACATACACATACACATACACATACACATACACATACACATACACATACACATACACATACACATACACATACACATACACATACACATACACATACACATACACATACACATACACATACACATACACATACACATACACATACACATACACATACACATACACATACACATACACATACACATACACATACACATACACATACACATACACATACACATACACATACACATACACATACACATACACATACACATACACATACACATACACATACACATACACATACACATACACATACACATACACATACACATACACATACACATACACATACACATACACATACACATACACATACACATACACATACACATACACATACACATACACATACACATACACATACACATACACATACACATACACATACACATACACATACACATACACATACACATACACATACACATACACATACACATACACATACACATACACATACACATACACATACACATACACATACACATACACATACACATACACATACACATACACATACACATACACATACACATACACATACACATACACATACACATACACATACACATACACATACACATACACATACACATACACATACACATACACATACACATACACATACACATACACATACACATACACATACACATACACATACACATACACATACACATACACATACACATACACATACACATACACATACACATACACATACACATACACATACACATACACATACACATACACATACACATACACATACACATACACATACACATACACATACACATACACATACACATACACATACACATACACATACACATACACATACACATACACATACACATACACATACACATACACATACACATACACATACACATACACATACACATACACATACACATACACATACACATACACATACACATACACATACACATACACATACACATACACATACACATACACATACACATACACATACACATACACATACACATACACATACACATACACATACACATACACATACACATACACATACACATACACATACACATACACATACACATACACATACACATACACATACACATACACATACACATACACATACACATACACATACACATACACATACACATACACATACACATACACATACACATACACATACACATACACATACACATACACATACACATACACATACACATACACATACACATACACATACACATACACATACACATACACATACACATACACATACACATACACATACACATACACATACACATAGACATACACATACACATACACATACACATACACATACACATACACATACACATACACATACACATACACATACACATACACATACACATACACATACACATACACATACACATACACATACACATACACATACACATACACATACACATACACATACACATACACATACACATACACATACACATACACATACACATACACATACACATACACATACACATACACATACACATACACATACACATACACATACACATACACATACACATACACATACACATACACATACACATACACATACACATACACATACACATACACATACACATACACATACACATACACATACACATACACATACACATACACATACACATACACATACACATACACATACACATACACATACACATACACATACACATACACATACACATACACATACACATACACATACACATACACATACACATACACATACACATACACATACACATACACATACACATACACATACACATACACATACACATACACATACACATACACATACACATACACATACACATACACATACACATACACATACACATACACATACACATACACATACACATACACATACACATACACATACACATACACATACACATACACATACACATACACATACACATACACATACACATACACATACACATACACATACACATACACATACACATACACATACACATACACATACACATACACATACACATACACATACACATACACATACACATACACATACACATACACATACACATACACATACACATACACATACACATACACATACACATACACATACACATACACATACACATACACATACACATACACATACACATACACATACACATACACATACACATACACATACACATACACATACACATACACATACACATACACATACACATACACATACACATACACATACACATACACATACACATACACATACACATACACATACACATACACATACACATACACATACACATACACATACACATACACATACACATACACATACACATACACATACACATACACATACACATACACATACACATACACATACACATACACATACACATACACATACACATACACATACACATACACATACACATACACATACACATACACATACACATACACATACACATACACATACACATACACATACACATACACATACACATACACATACACATACACATACACATACACATACACATACACATACACATACACATACACATACACATACACATACACATACACATACACATACACATACACATACACATACACATACACATACACATACACATACACATACACATACACATACACATACACATACACATACACATACACATACACATACACATACACATACACATACACATACACATACACATACACATACACATACACATACACATACACATACACATACACATACACATACACATACACATACACATACACATACACATACACATACACATACACATACACATACACATACACATACACATACACATACACATACACATACACATACACATACACATACACATACACATACACATACACATACACATACACATACACATACACATACACATACACATACACATACACATACACATACACATACACATACACATACACATACACATACACATACACATACACATACACATACACATACACATACACATACACATACACATACACATACACATACACATACACATACACATACACATACACATACACATACACATACACATACACATACACATACACATACACATACACATACACATACACATACACATACACATACACATACACATACACATACACATACACATACACATACACATACACATACACATACACATACACATACACATACACATACACATACACATACACATACACATACACATACACATACACATACACATACACATACACATACACATACACATACACATACACATACACATACACATACACATACACATACACATACACATACACATACACATACACATACACATACACATACACATACACATACACATACACATACACATACACATACACATACACATACACATACACATACACATACACATACACATACACATACACATACACATACACATACACATACACATACACATACACATACACATACACATACACATACACATACACATACACATACACATACACATACACATACACATACACATACACATACACATACACATACACATACACATACACATACACATACACATACACATACACATACACATACACATACACATACACATACACATACACATACACATACACATACACATACACATACACATACACATACACATACACATACACATACACATACACATACACATACACATACACATACACATACACATACACATACACATACACATACACATACACATACACATACACATACACATACACATACACATACACATACACATACACATACACATACACATACACATACACATACACATACACATACACATACACATACACATACACATACACATACACATACACATACACATACACATACACATACACATACACATACACATACACATACACATACACATACACATACACATACACATACACATACACATACACATACACATACACATACACATACACATACACATACACATACACATACACATACACATACACATACACATACACATACACATACACATACACATACACATACACATACACATACACATACACATACACATACACATACACATACACATACACATACACATACACATACACATACACATACACATAGACATACACATACACATACACATACACATACACATACACATACACATACACATACACATACACATACACATACACATACACATACACATACACATACACATACACATACACATACACATACACATACACATACACATACACATACACATACACATACACATACACATACACATACACATACACATACACATACACATACACATACACATACACATACACATACACATACACATACACATACACATACACATACACATACACATACACATACACATACACATACACATACACATACACATACACATACACATACACATACACATACACATACACATACACATACACATACACATACACATACACATACACATACACATACACATACACATACACATACACATACACATACACATACACATACACATACACATACACATACACATACACATACACATACACATACACATACACATACACATACACATACACATACACATACACATACACATACACATACACATACACATACACATACACATACACATACACATACACATACACATACACATACACATACACATACACATACACATACACATA
This sequence comes from Platycheirus albimanus, assembly GCA_916050605.2. Taxonomy (NCBI): domain Eukaryota; kingdom Metazoa; phylum Arthropoda; class Insecta; order Diptera; family Syrphidae; genus Platycheirus; species Platycheirus albimanus. Next base: position 2,911 of record CAJZLR020000089.1, on the reverse strand, counting down.
CACATACACATACACATACACATACACATACACATACACATACACATACACATACACATACACATACACATACACATACACATACACATACACATACACATACACATACACATACACATACACATACACATACACATACACATACACATACACATACACATACACATACACATACACATACACATACACATACACATACACATACACATACACATACACATACACATACACATACACATACACATACACATACACATACACATACACATACACATACACATACACATACACATACACATACACATACACATACACATACACATACACATACACATACACATACACATACACATACACATACACATACACATACACATACACATACACATACACATACACATACACATACACATACACATACACATACACATACACATACACATACACATACACATACACATACACATACACATACACATACACATACACATACACATACACATACACATACACATACACATACACATACACATACACATACACATACACATACACATACACATACACATACACATACACATACACATACACATACACATACACATACACATACACATACACATACACATACACATACACATACACATACACATACACATACACATACACATACACATACACATACACATACACATACACATACACATACACATACACATACACATACACATACACATACACATACACATACACATACACATACACATACACATACACATACACATACACATACACATACACATACACATACACATACACATACACATACACATACACATACACATACACATACACATACACATACACATACACATACACATACACATACACATACACATACACATACACATACACATACACATACACATACACATACACATACACATACACATACACATACACATACACATACACATACACATACACATACACATACACATACACATACACATACACATACACATACACATACACATACACATACACATACACATACACATACACATACACATACACATACACATACACATACACATACACATACACATACACATACACATACACATACACATACACATACACATACACATACACATACACATACACATACACATACACATACACATACACATACACATACACATACACATACACATACACATACACATACACATACACATACACATACACATACACATACAGATACACATACACATACACATACACATACACATACACATACACATACACATACACATACACATACACATACACATACACATACACATACACATACACATACACATACACATACACATACACATACACATACACATACACATACACATACACATACACATACACATACACATACACATACACATACACATACACATACACATACACATACACATACACATACACATACACATACACATACACATACACATACACATACACATACACATACACATACACATACACATACACATACACATACACATACACATACACATACACATACACATACACATACACATACACATACACATACACATACACATACACATACACATACACATACACATACACATACACATACACATACACATACACATACACATACACATACACATACACATACAACATACACATACACATACACATACACATACACATACACATACACATACACATACACATACACATACACATACACATACACATACACATACACATACACATACACATACACATACACATACACATACACATACACATACACATACACATACACATACACATACACATACACATACACATACACATACACATACACATACACATACACATACACATACACATACACATACACATACACATACACATACACATACACATACACATACACATACACATACACATACACATACACATACACATACACATACACATACACATACACATACACATACACATACACATACACATACACATACACATACACATACACATACACATACACATACACATACACATACACATACACATACACATACACATACACATACACATACACATACACATACACATACACATACACATACACATACACATACACATACACATACACATACACATACACATACACATACACATACACATACACATACACATACACATACACATACACATACACATACACATACACATACACATACACATACACATACACATACACATACACATACACATACACATACACATACACATACACATACACATACACATACACATACACATACACATACACATACACATACACATACACATACACATACACATACACATACACATACACATACACATACACATACACATACACATACACATACACATACACATACACATACACATACACATACACATACACATACACATACACATACACATACACATACACATACACATACACATACACATACACATACACATACACATACACATACACATACACATACACATACACATACACATACACATACACATACACATACACATACACATACACATACACATACACATACACATACACATACACATACACATACACATACACATACACATACACATACACATACACATACACATACACATACACATACACATACACATACACATACACATACACATACACATACACATACACATACACATACACATACACATACACATACACATACACATACACATACACATACACATACACATACACATACACATACACATACACATACACATACACATACACATACACATACACATACACATACACATACACATACACATA
>CAJZLR020000088.1:0-18150 GCA_916050605.2 Platycheirus albimanus | reverse complement strand
AAGTGGATGTCGAGACGTAAGTAAGGTTTCAAGTATAAAAGTCAAATTTAAAAATGAACTCTTTCAGTGGAACTCAACGCATTCTCAACTCAAATACATTTTCCATTTATGACCCCAAACTAAAGGATGACAACGTATTGTTTACCGCTAACTTCGACACAACATTTCGAATGTACGATCGCCGTGTGGATGCTGATGTCGGCGTTTGGGAGGATCAATTTGCTTCGTCAATCTACTGCCTCGAGTATGATGGGCTCTATGGTGTTTTGTGTGGTGTTAAACATCACTGTCGAGTGAATCTTTACGACATTCGGATGGCCGAAAAATGTGTCCAATTATACTTTCCTTCAGTGAGAAATGGACGTAGTTCTTCTGTGTACAGTATAGCATGTGATAGTCCGATATTTGTTTGTCGCCACCGATCGCAATTTAAGGGTGCTTGATTTCAAGGCAGATTGGGCAGCGAATCGAGACTATCGGAGCTTGTTCAAGACCGTAATAAGAGGATGACATGTGAAATGATTCACACTTATTGAGTGTAACTGGGTACACACTTTTTTAAATCCATCTGGTCCGGATTGTTCAATGATAGTGTTGTTGTTTTGATATAATCAAAACCCCCGTTTTATTGAATAAAGGACAAAACATTTTCGTGGACCGAACAATTTCCACTTTACTAAAGCTTGTAGGTATTCATTGAGTAATCTCATCTTGTTTCTGTTAATGTTTAGTTTCAGCGGTACCGTTTATTGTTTCAGATTCCTATATGAGGGAAAAGAGAAAACAGATTGCAAAGCTTAACAGTCTTGTAGCAAACAGCCTTTTGCCTATCATGAGCGTGTGGTAAAGCAAGGTGCAAGTCATTTTATGAAACAGGTACAAGGCCGTGTCTGCAAAAGAAATTTAGTGAACGGCACATTGACATTAAAAAACCTTAATTTTATAATTCCTCCCATTCGATCATACAAAAATCGACAATCAACTATCTATCACCTTAACTGGAGTGGAAGGCAGACCGCGGAATCTCAATTTCTAGCCGAGATAAACTTATACATGACAACAAGTTGGTCTTGAAGGGTTTGTTACTTAGCCCGAGGAAAAACATGCTAGGTGGCGTGGCTCTACACAACTTTATAATGTTAAATAAAAGCAATGGTGTTTCATATTGTCCTCGTAATTATGTGGATTGGGAAGATTCTGATGGACAGCATCACGATGGATTATGGTGAAGTGAAGTTGGAAACAATATTCCTTTAATCGCGCCATCAACTAATCGCCATCGCTATAACGGCAAATTCGCACTCTCCATGAGGAATACAATTTGTGAATTTTTAGAACACAATTGAAAATAATGGAATTTGTGCATGTATACTTTCTTCTTCAATAAAGTATAAAGTTGTTAACTCATTAATGTCTCTTTACTTTATTCTTATAATAAACAATGATGTTCTTCACGCAAATAAGTACCTTGACCATAGACAATACCATGGCTGGATGGACGAATACAAATTGAAATCTAAGAAAACTTCTTTCGTTCTAGGATTTGTTGAAATTTGTTTCAAATTGAAATCTAAAGATGCAGTTAGTAGCGAAATTTGGTTCAAAATCTTAAAATATATAAATCATCTCTGTGGGTTGAATTGTTTTGAAAACCTTCATAGCCTTATTGGCAATATCACTTTATAGTTCCTATAATCGCAATTTAAAAACTAAAGTTGAACTTAAAAAACATTAGAACTTTTATTTATGAAAAAAAACAATGAATACATTTACTGATTTAGATGTTGAAGCCTTGCTTCAGAAATTAGTGAAAGAAATTGGATCTTTAGTTGATCCTTTTCGAAAAAAGGCAGATCTTTTATCATTGAAAGTGCGCTACGCAGAAAGAGCTCGTCACTTTCGTCGGTTTGGTTCGCATTTGTGGATCGGAATCGGTCCTCCAAAGCTCCAATGGCGTTTCCAAACCGGTCGCAGAGACCATCAAAGGCATTCTTCGCTTTTTTGGCAGGAGTTGAAGACGACGCAGACGAAGTGCTGGAATATGATGCATCAGAATCATACCTTCCACTTACGCCTTCGAATACTGGACTTATATCCAAATCTGACGACGAAGAGAAAGGTGTGATGGTTTCGTCTAACTCATTGCACCTGCTTCTGAAATCAAGAACAAAAACAATTAGCTACATAATATATATTTTGCTTTCAAAGCTTTTCTATGAATGCTTCATTACTTGCGTGGCTGCATGGAATCCCTTAAGAAATTCATTTCGCTGAAGTACGTCCACTCCGCTCCAAGAAGGCTTTTGCTCCTTTTTAAGTTCCCGTCCATATCGCTCCCGTAAATGAGTCCATTTTGACTTGCACTCGGATCCTTTTTTAAATTATATTAAAAAAATATTATTGTATTTTGTAAAAAAAATTTAGTGAATTTACCTGTTTTATGCATTGCTGCCCTACTTCTTCCCATGCTCTTTCTTTTCTCAATCTGTTGAAATAGTTCGCATCTCGCATATCGTTAAGTAATTTCTTTTGTTGGACTAAAATAATTAAATCAGAAATTGAATTTTCTTCCCAGCTCGACATTTTTTTCAATTTCTGCACTTTAATTTTGTTACGAAAATTGAAAAAAAGAAAAAAAAAACAAACGTCAGATTTTTGTGCGAAATGCACGACTGAGAGCGTACATTACGTACGAAAACGCAAGTGAACGAAACTTGCCGAAACTGAACAAAAAGTCATTTCGGGTTGTGTATACAAATTACATGTATTTCTACTGTTTCGTAAGTTAACGTACGTGCCATTCTTCAATTATGATTAGCCCTTAAGACGTTTGCCTCTCAGACTGGCTATATTTGCTTGTATACATCGGTCTCAAGTTAAAGCTCTCACTGGGTTTCTGTACTTTGCATAATAAATTGCCGCAAATCCAATAAATTGTACATTAGGTGTACCACCTGCTGATTTAAAACGGCTTATTCAGAAAGGATACAAAAATAAAAACAAATGACAACACCTCCCTTCAATCAAAAGCTACAAAATCCAAATCTCAACAAAGAAATGCAGAAGTGAGATCCCTTTTTTTTAAATCATGGCAACACTTATAACCTTTAAGATGTCCTTTGTGCGATGAAGATGAGGGTTGTTTGTGTTATGGTCAAAACAGATGTGCATAATCTTCTGTGCAGTCAAAATAATTTACACAGGCTCTTATGGGACATCCCCACCAAAAATATGCAGGGATTGCAGTGAATGCACGAAATGTCTCTATTCCTAAATTGGATGCCTAGTTTCATTGCAGCCACAACAACAAACGAAAAAACTGCAAATAATTGCTATCTGGCATCACTTATTTTGACAGTACCTGTCCTTCTTCAAACAAAGGCAGCATGTATTTGCACGAACGAGTGTCTTAAATTACACCAGTTTCGATAAAGTCGACACGGTTAAATTTGTTTGAATTGAAAAACTGTTGAGTAGGGTGCTAGCCAGACAACTTTAGAGATGTAACAATATTGCATAATGGGGACTGACTACGAAAAATAAGTTTATTCGCAAAAGATGGCTATTCACATTAGCGTACCTTTTTTGAAACTGGTGACACTAGTGCGTACGAATAGACAAAGAATAAAATATTTTTGACAGAAGTAGGCATCAAATTTTTTGAAGAGTATGCACATCTGTTTTAGGTGCGTTGATGCATGCAGTCACGCGTGCATTCTGAATGCACATCTGTTTTCAGCATTATACTAAATAAAACAAAACAAAAATTAGTCTGCTTATGGCAGTCAAACTAAAAGGTCATGGGTGCGGACAAATTTATAGAAAATCACAACAACAATTCTATTGTAGTTCAGTAGTTTGGGTTTAATTTTAGAGGCAGGTTCTGTTTTAGTTTGTTATTGGGATTACCAGCAGGCATCATTGGTAGATAAAAGCTCCCTCATAAGGCATTTACTGAACGATTTTCTTGAACAGAATAAAAGAGGATATAGGAGTCCAATCTTTCCTACGCTCCATTATCCACTAGCCTCTATTTTCGTGGTCTCTTGTATGGTATTCATTGTCCGTGTGAAACAACAACGAGTCGGATTTCTCTATCCACATCTTCTGAAAATGAAGGGGCAACAATAATAAAAATTCAGAAACCGTGTTTGAAGAGTCAACTGGAGAAGACACACTTAACATTTTTACTTGCTCTATATAGGGCAAGTACACCCAAAAAAAACTTTAGTAAAATCTTTACGAAACACTTTCGTAAATTTTTTTTTCGTACATTGTACGAAATTTAGTAAATTAAACGAATGTTTCGTAGCAAATATAAGATGCAAAATACCATGTGTTACGAAAGTTTCGTAAAATAAACGAAAGTGCTTTCGTAAATTTTGTTTTACGAAATTTTAGTAATATGTACGAAAAAATTCGTTTATTCTACTTAAGTAATACGATATTTTTCTAAACGCCTAATTTCCTTTCTGTTTTGTATTGCCATTACTAATATTTTCGTCAAATTACAAAAATTTTGTAAATTTACCAAAATAATTGTAAATTTGAATCTTTTCGAAATATACCTGCTGCAGGAAATGTATGTCATTATTTTTGTTCAATCACCAATATTTTCGTAGAAATACAAATATTTTGCACCACCGCCATGTTAAATTTGAAAGCAAGTAAGCTAAGTTATTGTCGTTTGTATTTCAATTATGAAAGTGTTTAAAAATGAAAAAGTGTATACATAAGAAAGTTTTTTTGTTTAAATAAATCATAAACAGTTAAATAATATGAATTCATTTGGAACAGTAGTGCGGTGTTTATATTAATCTCGAAATCAAATTATAATTAAATAATATTAAAATCCTGGTACGTTTGAATGAATTTTCTTACATTTTATATATTTTTATGATTAAATTTTTTTAATTTAACATTGTGATATGTACACAATTGCGCGTAAATTGTTCTTTATAATTAGTAACACCTTTTTATCAAATTTCCAAAGTATTATAAATGTATTGTGAGTTTCAAAATTGGGTGAGTTGCATATAAAGTGTGACAAAAAGGTTGAGTTGAGACAAGAACAAAATCGTACGTTAGGGTGGTCTATTCCCCCTAGCCCCGTTAAGCCGGGTAAGTAGGTACTATGTTTACAAATGATTACGTGCATTGTACAAAAGATTTTGTAATTTTACTAAATAAAATACAAAATTTTTCGTACAATGTACGATTTTATTCGTACCGTGTCTACGAATCATTTCGTACATTGTACAGAAGCATTTCGTAAAAACACTAAAGCATTCGTAATTTTTATCTGGAAAAATTAGTTCAATTACGAATCCCTATTCGTACAATGTACTAAAAACATTCGTAGTTTTGCACCACGAAAGTTTCGTACAATGAACGAAAGTTTTAGTAATATATACTAATTATTTTTTTGGGTGTATTGGTTTCGTGCAGAAAAAAAAAAATCGAGGTTATAATCAAACATGACATTACGATGATAGATTAGACCAAAAAAATGGTTTTCGCCATACCCTCCGTCGATCTGTCTGTGCGTCTGTGTGGATGTGCGCTTTTTCACGTCATGCTACCGCCTAAACGGCTTGATGGATCTTCTTCAAACTTGGTATATAGCAGTTTGAAGAAAAACCATTGTCGAGGTTTTTTTTATTTTGTTTTAGTCGGGTCTTTGTATATAAAATCTATAGTATTGGCGTCAATGAGTATAAAATTACGCAATGGTTGAACGTTGGATGTCGCTGTCAATGCGCTGGCAGATAAAATTGCGAAGAAGAGTAGAATGTGGCAAAAATAATAGAAAATGTTGTTTAGAATGTCATATCATAAGTAATGAAATAAATGTTGAGTTGAGGTGTTGCTTGGAAACTGAGTGGAACTGGTTGTATATTACACCTATATATAGAAGAAAAACCGTTTGTACGTAAATGCATAGGTCAAGTGAAAAAGCAGTTTTTTTGTTTCAAACTTTGTATATAAAAGCTATGCCGACGGGGTTTGTACTTATAAATATGTAGATTATAGTACGTTTTCATTAGGGCCGAAATTAGGATATTTGAAAATTTGCTAAAAAAATGTTTTCATCTAGGTTTGCACATTTGATTTGACAACAGACTATCTTCTTCCTTGTTCTTTTGTTTTTCTTCTTGTTTTCATTTGTTTACTTCTGCAGTTGCCCTGAATTTTATCTCCAAATTGTTATTTTGTATTGTTTACTTCTGCCGTTGCTTTACATGTTGGTTTGTTTACTTTTTCCGTTGCCTTGGATTTTGTTTCAAATTGACATTTTAGAAAATATTCTATTCAATTGTTTTCAATTTAGTTGCGTTTGATTTGTTTTCACATAATTTGCAAACTTGATTTCGTCCAAATCAAAAAATATCCAGCCAAATAACAATTGGTGGAAGCACCTTTAAGTTGTTGTTGTTCAATAAATTAAAAAAAAATTGACGAAATAAAGAATGGTCAAGCCTAATAAGCTGACATTCTAGTACAAAGAGTACAATAAAAACAGTAATAACTTAATAATCTGGTTTGTTACCGATCTTCCAACCTCTCCTCCTTTTATACGTACTACGAATTGTAGTCTATCGAAATAAGGTATGGAGAAAAATGGAGGCGGAACAAGACAGCATACTTATAGGCGCTTATAAAAATGCTGATGCTCCAAATGCATTTGATAAACAAATAACACATCTCGACCTATGACGTCAGTGGACCAAAGCAGTGGAATGCGTAGTGCATACGACCAATATTTTGCGTAAATAATGTAACTAATGTAACTAAATGTAACTAACTGTAACTAAATAAAACTAACTCTAACTTCCTGTTGCGGTTCCAAAATGCGTTAAAGAGTGCAGTAGAATCCTGGACTATCAGCCAGCGGACTGCTCTTTAAGTATTTTGGAAAAGTAACCAATCTAGGTTCCATCAAAAGTGTTAGACAGGGTGTCAACACTATTTTACGAAAGGCGAAAGAGCCACTCAGTCAACGAGCTGTCGACAGGAGGTCGAAAAAGCGGATAAAGGCATGAAGATGACTCATGTCCAACAATGTGTGAACTATAATCACACCAACATAAATTTAGTATGGCCGAGTGCCCACCATAAATTGTCGGACATCAAAGAAAGATCACAATGATGTGTTTTCCCCTTTTTGATATTTTTTGCGCGAAGGTCTACAAAATTAAGATTTTTCTTTAAAGTTTCTTTCCAACAAAAATATTCTTCTCAAAATAATTAATTTGGGCCGGTTTGGGCTGGGGACTTTGCGCGTTGTGTCATAGTTTTTCACTTGCCATTTGAAATAAAATATAATTGACATTATACGGCTGAACATGTCCACTGAGTATACGAGGATCGCATCCTCAACGCAGAGGATCGCGTGCAATGGTTGTATCACCGCTCTCAGTCACACGTCTCTGCATATATGGGCAAGATGCTGCTGTATGACTGAGACAGGAACACCACCACGCAAAAGATCAGAAGAGGATGGCTATATGGTCGGGGCGAAGTGGACAAGCCAAGCCTCCATTTTGAATGATAATTCAATTTTGGATTTTTAAAGAAAAAGATAATTTGATTTTGGCGAAAAGAATTTTGAAAAAGAGAAGTGAAAAACGAGATTGTTTTACCGAGATTGAAATTAAAAGATAAAGGAGTAAACGATTGAGGAAATCCAGAATTAAATTTTGAAGACATTTGAGAAGGATTTTCTTTTTGGCGGTTTTACCAAGCTAAGTATTTCTGTGTCTGGTGTTTTTCCAGAAATAGCAGTAGCTTGTCTATTGTTTGTTTAATTTGTTTTAATTCGTTTTGTTTGTGACCCTGGGTGGGGCAAACAAATTTATATTAGAATAGACCTTCGCTGTTATAGGTCTTCTCCCAAGATTGTGGGACTCGCGACCCTTTTATTTTTACCTTGCGTTACCATTGTGATCTTCCTTTGTGTCACCGTGACACAAAACACTGTTTGCTATTTTTCTTTTCTTAAACCTATTCCTAATTTCGAGACCAATAACTTCCTAACCAATAAAAATACTTCACTTCCAATTGGGAATAATAATTCAGTTGTTTATTTCTTTTAAAATTGAAGACACTTTTCAGCTTCCATTTGGTAAGGCAAACTACCATAAAAGTTTCCTGGCGCCCACTTTCATATATAGATACACTACTGTACATCTATATATACCTACCCACCTTTCATTCATCAACAATTTACATTTTATTAATCGAGCGCGATTAATAAAAATTTCGATCTTATCGAACCCACTCCCAGCTGAGCTAACGGGAGACAGCACTGCAATTGCTGTCTGGCTAGGGATTATTTTTTTGTGTATCTTTTTTTATCAAACACACCGGCGTTTGACGTTTCGCGTTCGATTCCAATTTTCATTTTCCTAATCGTGTTGCACATCGTCTCTGTACATTTGTTTGTTATTCTTTTTTTTAATAAATATATTCGCGTTTTGGTCTTGGATTCGGATAGTCCAAGTAGTTTTAAATAGTTTAATAATAATATATTCAGTCGCGGTCGTGTGTTTGTTTTACTTACTTACTTAAGGTGGCGCAGACAGTCCATTGTGGACCACGGCCTCAACCAACATTCCTCGCCAGCTAGGCCGGTCCCTAGCCAGTGGCCTCCAGTTGCGCACACCAAGTTGGTTGAGGTCGTTTACCACTTGATCGCGCCACCTTAGATGGGGTCTTCCAGAACTGCGTCGGCCCTCCGGGTTGGAATTGAAGACTCGTCGGGCAGGAGCGTTTTCGTCCATACGCTCCACATGACCCAGCCATCTAAGCCGCTGAATTTTCAGCTTCTTAACCAAGTCAATGTCGCTGTATAGCCCGTACAGTTCGTCATTGAATCTTCTCCTCCATACTCCATTGATACATACAGGACCGAATATCACCCGAAGAATCTTTCTCTCAAAGCACCCCAGCCTGTATTCATCCGATTGTGTCAGTGTCCACGCTTCTGCCCCATACAGCAGGACTGGGATGATAAGGGTCTTGTATAGTGTCTCCTTGGTCCTTTGAGAGAGGGCTTTACTACTAAGATGCCTTCTTAGCCCGAAGAAACAGCGATTGGCAAGAGTGATTCTTCGACTGATCTCTTCGCTGATGTTGTTCTGAGAGGTTATAGTGGAACCCAAATAGACAAAGTCCTTGACAACCTCAAAGTTATATCTGTCCATTGTGACGTTTTGTCCGAGCCTACGGTGATGATCTACTTCACCCGAGGACAGCATATACTTTGTTTTATCTTCATTTACAGCCAGACCCATTCGAGCCGCTTCCACTTCAATACTTGCGAATGCTCCACTGACAGCGCGCTTCGTTCTTCCAATAATGTCAATATCATCAGCATAGCCAAGTAATTGAACGGATCTGAAAAAAATCGTACCGCTGGTGTTGACATGCGAGTTGCGTACGATTGCCTCAAGAATGATGTTGAAGAGGTTACATGACAGCGCGTCACCCTGTCGTAAGCCTTTCTCGACATTAAATGAGTCGGTGGTGTTCTTACCAACCTTGACGGAGCAGCGCGAGTTCTCCATAGTCATCCTGCACAATCGAACGAGTTTGGCAGGGATGCCAAGAAGCGACATGGCTCTGTACAGCTCGTTCCTGTTTACGCTGTCATAGGCGACTTTAAAATCGATAAAGAGGTGGTGAGTATCAATTTGGAATTCTTGGGTCTTTTCCAAAATCTGCCGAAGTGTGAAAATTTGGTCGACGGTTGACTTACCGGGCCTGAAGCCACACTGATAGGGGCCAATCAGTTCACGTGCGAAAGGGTTCAGACGTTCACACAGAATGGCCGACAAGATTTTATAGGCGACATTTAGGAGACTTATACCTCTGTAGTTGGCGCAGCTTAGAGTATCTCCTTTCTTGTGGATAGGGCACACAATGCTGAGGTTCCATTCGTCAGGCATACTTTCATCCGACCAGATTGTACAGATGAGTTGGTGTATGCTCCTCACCAAGTCATCTCCCGCTGCTTTGAAGAGTTCAGCCGTAAGGCCATCAGCTCCAGCAGCCTTGTTGGACTTTAGTTTAGATATTGCTATCCGAACTTCTTCTTGGTCGGGAGGACGGAAATTTTGTTCATCATCATCCAAATCGAATGGATCATTCTGCCTGACAGCGATTAGTTGGTTGTCTTCGCCGTTTAACAGTCTGCAGAAGTGTTCTTTCCAAATTCTCAGCACCGACTGTGTATCTACAACGACATTCCCACCCTCGTCTCTACATGCTTCCGCTCGGGCTTTGTAACCCTTGGACGAATGCTTTACCCTTTGGTAGAACTTTCGAACATTGCTTCTGCCGTAGCACCCCTCAATAGATTCAACCATTCGTTTTTCCAGTTCTCTTTTTTTTCTTCTGAAAAGCCGATGTTCCTCTTTCCTCTTTTGCTGGTATACCGCACGGAAAGCGCTCTTGGCAGCTCTAGTTCTGGCATTCAGAACTGCATGATAGGCTTCGTCTTTGGCCAGGTGTGCGAGCCTGCACTCATCATCGAACCAGGTGTTTCGTTGTGGTCGCCTAATGAAACCCAAAACATCCGTGGCAGCGGTTTTGATGGCCATTTTGCAATGTTGCCACTGGGCCTCTGGGTTTGGTGCAGGCGCCGGGCTTGTCAAGAGATAAGAGGAGACATGATTGGCAAAGGTTGTGGCGGTCTCTTGCGATTGTAACTTCGCAACATCAAACTTTCTCACAGTGGATGTTCGATTCTGCGGTCTGGTGGAGATCCGCATTCGCACTTTAGCTACAACAAGGTAGTGGTCCGAGTCTATGTTGGCCCCTCGGAAAGTGCGGACATCCATGACATTGGAGGCATGTCTGCTATCAATCGCAATGTGATCAATTTGGTTGACGGTATTTTGATCAGGAGACCGCCAGGTCCCCTTGTGAATATTGAGGTGTGGGAAGTATGTGCTAGCTAAGATGACACTTCGCCCCGCAGCAAAGTCGATTAGCCTGTGTCCGTTACCGGAAGTGTTGTCGTGCAGGCTATGCTTTCCGACAGTCGAGCCAAAGTTACCCTCCTTTCCGATTTTGGCGTTGAAGTCACCAAGAATAAACTTAGTGTCGTACTTCGGGCATTCATCATACGTCTTCTCGAGAAGATCGTAGAATTCTTCTTTGGTCGTGTCATCTTTTTCCTCCGTGGGGGCGTGGACGCAGATCAGCGAGATGTTGCTGAATTTGGATTTAATGCGGATTGTGACAATGCGTTCGCTTATGCCACGAAACCCCAAGACTTCTTGCCTAAGCCTTCCTCTTATCACAAATCCGCATCCAAATAGCCGCTGTTTCCTTGTCCTGTAGCACTTGCCGTAGTAGATGTCACAGTTTTTCATCCTCCTTGTGCCTTCACCATCCCATCGCACTTCTTGGATGGCTGTGATGTCGGCTTTGACACCATCTAGGGCTTCCACTAATTGTTCGGCTGCACGTGGTCTGTTAAGGGTCCGGACATTCCACGTGCAGAACCGAAATTCGTTGTCCTTGTTTCGTTTGCTAGGGTCGTCATCAGTAAGGTCATCCATATCCGAGGCAATTGGTTGTTTCGGAACTATTGGTTTTTTTTACGTGGTAGGGAAGTTACCCCGACGCATAACCCCCAACCTGGGGGACCAGGCCCTATGCTGCTCTCCTTGGACAAAAGGAGCTGGAGAAATCCAGAGTCAGTAACCCACTACGGGGATGTGAGAGCTACCGTTGGTCCTATATGGGCTCATCCGCCACCTTCTCTATTTCACTACCCTGACTAATAGTAGTGAAAGGACCCAAAGACCTGAGCTCCGAATATGTCGAAGTAGCTCAATGGGGTGCCTACCATATTTGTCTGTAAGCGTCGCCGTTGGTTCACTTAATTGGAAGCTCATCCGCCGCTCGCTTGCTTTCTGAGGGGTTCGTACAGAATATACTGCTACCCAACAAGAGAAACAGAGGAGTTTTATGGCAGGGCAATTATAGTGTTGCTATTTTTCTGTGATCAACACTCGCGCTTATAAGTTCAGCAAGTCAAGTCCGGGTGGACAAGACCAGTACCCGATGGCTACCACTTGGAGGTAAAATAAGCACAATTGATGCGTATGAGACAGTTGCAACGCTGGGCATCGCCATGTTGATACCAATCAGGGCCTACCCTATTCATACAGCACCCAGCCAGTGTTTGTTTTGGTTTTATTAAAAAATATATTTCCTAGCAATTGGCGCCCAAAGTGGGGCTTGTTTAGTGAATTCATTGAAATTCTGTGTTGTCCTGTGTTAGAGAAAGTGTTTGGGGAAGTGGTTTGGAATTTTCATTTAAAAAGATTTTACTTGGTTTGTTTTTTTTTTTTTTCTCATTCAGGTGCTGTGAGTTTTCTTTCTTATTCTCTTTTTAGTTTCTTTTTTTTTTTGTAGTTCAATTGTTTCGATATTTCTTTTTTTTGTATGAACATTCATTGGAACAAAAAAAAAAGAATATCGAAAGTAGTTTGTTTACCTGTATTTACATTATGAGTTGAGAGTATAATAGCGTTGTCACACTCTCACTCATAGTTTGGATTTTTTTTGTTTGACGTTTGGGGAAATTGTTTTATTGATTTTCAGTGCTGCCCCTTTAATTTTTTATAATATTTAGGTAAAACATTTTGACCAATTTTTTTTCAGTGAAATATTTTTTTTGCTTTTATTTTTTTTTGTGTAAATTTTCAATTTTCATTTAATTAGCGATTTTAATTTTTACTTGCTCTATAGGGCAAGTATTGGTTTCGTGCAGAAAAAAAAAATCGAGGTTTTAATCAAACATGACATTACGATGATAGAGAAGCCCAAAAAAGTGGTTTTCGCCATACCGTCCGTCGGTCTGTCTGTGCGTCTGTGCGGATGTGCGGATGTGCGCTTTTTCACGTCATGCTACAGCCTAAACGGCTTGACGGATTTTCTTCAAACTTGATATATAGTAGTTGGAAGGAAAACAGTTGTCGAGGTTTTTTTTATTTCGTTTTAGCCCGGCTCAAACTGGTACCTTTCAAGTAACGGTTTTTTTTCAATTTGGATTTTCTCGAAAACGGCTCTAACGATTTTGATTAAATTTATAATTTAGCTTACTTTAAGCATTTCTAACAAAACTGCGTTTTTTGTTTTTGCCTCAAATGGTCGTAACGAAAATCAGGTTTTAACGGCTTTTTTTCAAATAGCCATAAGTTCACAACGGCTTGATTGAATCAACTAAAACTTTGTTTGACACAGTTTTTAATAGTGTTCTATAGGATGGTTTAGTAAATTTTTCACTGACGCCTTTCTAAACGGTGGCTTCCATACAACGAGCCGTTGAGTTTTAGCCAACTTTTTTTGGTTTTTTCTAATTTTCTCGAAAATGGCTCTCACGATTTTGATTAAACTTTGTGTGTTATATTCTTTTAGTGTTTTTAAGAGAACTGCTTTTTTAGTTTTTGGCTAAAAATGCAAAGAACGGAGATCTGCTCTTAACGGCTTTTTTTCAAATGGCCATAAGTTGTCAACGGTTGCATCGAATTCACTCAAACTTTGTTTCGTATAGTTCCTTACAGCTTCCTATCAGATGGCATTGATTTTTTTTCAGTTTCTCTTTTTTAAATGGTGGCTCCTATACAAAGAGCCACTAGATTTTGGCCAATTTTTTCATTTTTTCTAATTTACTCAAAAAAGGCTCCCCCGATTTTTATGAAACTTTGTATGTAACATATATAGAATACTTCAAGGAAAACTGCATTTTTAGTTTTTGGCTATACATGATAATAGCGGAAATTGCTTTTAACAGTATTATTAATTAGGCCATAACCCATACGTGGACATTTGTATCATTTATAACACCCAAAAGATAACGTCTTAATTTTAAATATTAAAGGTTTCTTAACGTTACCTCCCGTATATCGAGTTTTCCAGTTTTAGCCAATTTTTTTTTGGTTTTTACCAAATTTTTCAAAAATGAATTGTTCTTATTGATCGAAAAGTTTGTTTTCATCGTACTATTGCACCAACAGAGCAAGTACGTGCGACCCAGTCGTGCATTTTATTTTTATTATTTTTGGAAAAGTTTTTTCTTTCTTAAAGTCAAGCTAGAGTTTTTTTTTTTGGAAGTATTTAAAAAAAAAATTTTTTTCTCAGCTTTGAGTTTTGTTTTTTTTTTTGTTTTTGTTTCTAAAAATGGATGTAAGTCAGATCAATAGACTGATTTAGGAGGAAATTTCTTATGAGTTAGAGAGTAGGGGTGTGACTGTAGGGACGGTGGAGGAGGTGCGCAAGACGCTTAGGGCCGCTTTGAAATTACAGCGTAGGGCTTCTTTTGCAGCTCCGGCTTACCCATTCACTTTTGATGTGGATCAGGTGGCCGTTTAGAACAAATTAGGAGAAATTGCGAAATTATTAGAAAATCCTCCGGAGTGGAAACTTCGAAGGAGTATTTGAAAATTTTAACGAAGATTGAGTGGGGGTTACGTAGGATGGATAGGTCGGTCCCTGAAAATGAGTCGCAGGAGAAATGTAGATTAGGGCTGAAAAATAAATTAATAATGGCTTTGGCTGACCTAGATGGGGAGGAAGAAGAATAGGAGGAAGAAGAAGAAGAGAAAGAGGAAGAAGTAGTAGATAGACAGGGACCGAAAACTAAAAAGGTTTCAGGGGCGGTAAAAGAGCATGAAGCCGAACCTCGGGGAAATAAGTCGGTGATCACTTCTACCAGTGCACCGATTGGTATAGGAGAGGCAGACAGTAGGAGTAGGAATATTAGTTGGCAAGTACCAAACTGTCAGTGAAGCCAGTCAAAGTAATATAAGGAGAATTTAACTTGGTACTAACCTGAGTAAAAAGTTCTGTTAGAAGTAAAATTCCTTCAAGTTCCATTTTGGGTATTGTGCATAGTTTACTTTCTTTGTTCGCTTTTGTCTTAAGTGGGGTGACGCGATGCCGCTAGTAAGCAGTAAATGTCTTGATTTTGATCTATCAAAATGTCGCTATTTGCCTTGATGGAATCCCGAAGGCTCTTTGCCTTGTTTTACTGCCTTGAGAGTGTTTCTACGGTACGCATCTCTATTTATATATATATATGGTTAAGTAAAAAATATATATATATATATATATATATATAAGTTAACTATAACCCTTTGAATTTGAAAATGAAACTTGTCTATAATAAATATATAATAGGTTAACTTTAACCCTTTGAATTTGAAATGACACCTGTCTTATGTATATAGGTTAACTATAACCCTTTGAATTTTAAATGACACTTGTCTATAATAAATATGTATATAGGTTAACTATAACCCTTTGAATTTAAAAATGACTCGAAGGACCACTTGTTTATGAAATGACACAAGTTCTAAATTTCTTTAAAATAACCACCTTACCTTGGGTAGGGGGACAGTTATTTTATTTTTATTGATATATTGCTAGAGTAAAATAATGACAAAATGTGCAGTCTATTTAAACAAAAAAAGTGCTGAGCTTGGTAATTTGATTAATATAGCAAAATACCATTTCATCAAATATTTAATTATTATTAGAAAGTAGTTTAAAGCAGTCAGCATATTGTTATTGGTAGTGCATTGATGAGCATTATTTGGATTCGTAAGCAGTGATCAAAACATTAAAGTTGTAAACGAATATAACTAGAAATTATAACTTTAAGATTCATATGATGGATAAACTAGCCAAGTCCAAAAATGCACTTAATGCAACATGGAAGATCGTGATGCAGTGCAAAGACGTGGAATATGAGTCGAAATATCGCATTTTTTAAGCCATAGCCAAAACCATAATTTGCTATTCAGCCCAAGTTTGGGGTCACAAAGAGTTTCATGAAGTGGAGCAGCTCCTGAGAAACTTCCTAAAGCGCACTTTTGATTTGAATTACCTAATCGCAAACCACATACTGATGATAGAGATAGGCTTTCCCCCCTTTTTCATCTCAACGCTAAAAAAGCAAGTAGACTACCCTCTTAAAACCATCAAAATGGATGATAGAAGACTACCTAAGAAAATTACGATGCTGGTGATTCGGAAAAAAATGAGTACTGTACTGTGGACACTCACTCTCCCTCCAAAACGATTCGATGGGCACGTGGAAAAGTGAACTCTATAGCCTCATTAGCTAAGTTGATGAAAAAGTAAGAGAAGACTATATTTGGAAAGCCAGAACCTCATACCACAGGAGTATATGTATAATTTATTGTATATGCAACACTTAATCACAATTTAGCAGCAAATAACTACTTCAGGGCGGAGCATCCAAATGAGCTCATGTCACTATATAAAAACACGAGGTGAGATACTTGCCTTCAATTATATTCCTCATAGGAGCGACTTAGAAGAAATTTGTGGGCTATCTTTGCATATGGACACTATAGTACTGTCATAAGCGAGTATATATTTACGCGAAAGTCCGTCGTGGGATGTCGCTGTCAATGTGCTGGCAGCAAAAATGCGAAGAAGAATAGAATGTTGCAAGAATAATACAAAATATTGCTAAGAATGTCATATCATAAGTTATGAAATAAATGTTGAGTTAAGGTGTCGCTTGGAAGCTGAGTGGAACTGGTTGTATTTTACACCTATCCATACAAGGAAAATCGTTTGTATGTAAATGCATAGACAAGAAGTAGAAAAGCAGTATTTTTGTTAAAAATGCTTATAATGTAAAATGTTAGGTATATTTCAAATAAAAGCTAAATGCCGACAGGGTTTGAATTTATAAATATGTAGAATGATATTTTTCAATTTAATAAATATGTAGTCCTTGTAGTCATTTTTAATAATTAAAAAAAAATGTGATTTTTGAAATATTTTGATATTATATCTGCGGCTACAAGGAAAAACAACATAAGTCGACTTGTGTTGAAATTGAGCTATTCACACTATCGGCTGCGCAATATTTGATTATTATTTGCCATATTTTTTTCTTATTATTATCTCTTATGGTTTCTTAACTGTAGACAAAAGGAAAACAACACAAGTCATAATCTTTTCAGTTCGCACAAGGAAATACAGCACAAGTATAAAATTCACTTTTTTTTATTTTTTTATGCTCTTAAGCTTTAACAAGCACATCAAATCAACACACACATAAGTCGACCTACGCTTTTGTTACAGAATCTTAATATTTTTCTTTGAAAACATAAGTTGACTTGTGTCGTTTTTCCAAAATAATATTGCGTATGTTACAAAAATAACAAGTCTTGTGTTGTTTTTCCTTATTTCTTTTTAATGTGAAGACTAAATACAAGTAAACTTGTCCTGTTATTCCACAACATGTTACGAAAATCCTTGAAAATAAATAAACTTGTGTCGTTATTCTCAGAACAAGAAGGAGTTCAGTGTGTGACTTATGTAATTTTTTAGTTTAGACATTCCGCGTTGGGAGGTTGTTGTGTTGCAGTTTTGTTCATTTAGTTGTCTGTTTTTCATATAACTTATGTATGTCAAAAGTGAACTTAAATCATAAACTGAGAATTTGTCGTGTATTTATTATTAACTAGCTGACCCGGCGAACTTCGTACCGCCTAACAGTTAATGAATGTCGTGTTACAGATTAGCTGAACTTAATTTATGATTTTTTGAGAGTAATACAATGAATACAAAATAAGTATTAGTTCACTACTTTATTAACATAATAACTGAAAAAGAAATAAAAACGTGCACAAATTAAGTATATCAATCGCAAGACATCATTGAATTAAACTATGTACATATTGTGCAGCATGGGATGCACTCTATGTTTAATTCTCTTTATTGATATACCTTCTGATATACGACACTTTTTGTTTTTGTATCAATTGCGAGAACAAATAAAGCGGCTGACTTGCCGACACGTGAACATGTCACGTACAACTGACCATGAGAAAACATGAATTTTCTAAGTTGTGGCCACAAATTGCCAAGGATTGGCCTTGTGATTTGTTAATAGTCATGGCGAAGGCAAGACGAATCGGGAACTGAATTCATTTAATCTCAAAGGGCATATCCGTTGGGATAATTGTAATCCTCGAAATGAGAACAAACTCATCTTTAAATTTTCCTTGACTATCGGCGCGTGAATCACATTACTCATCAGTTTTCTTATCACCAAGCGCGTTCCATTGCATAGTTTTGGTTGGTTTT
>CAJZLR020000087.1:0-18239 GCA_916050605.2 Platycheirus albimanus | reverse complement strand
CATTATCATTATCATTATCATTATCATTATCATTATCATTATCATTATCATTATCATTATCATTATCATTATCATTATCATTATCATTATCATTATCATTATCATTATCATTATCATTATCATTATCATTATCATTATCATTATCATTATCATTATCATTATCATTATCATTATCATTATCATTATCATTATCATTATCATTATCATTATCATTATCATTATCATTATCATTATCATTATCATTATCATTATCATTATCATTATCATTATCATTATCATTATCATTATCATTATCATTATCATTATCATTATCATTATCATTATCATTATCATTATCATTATCATTATCATTATCATTATCATTATCATTATCATTATCATTATCATTATCATTATCATTATCATTATCATTATCATTATCATTATCATTATCATTATCATTATCATTATCATTATCATTATCATTATCATTATCATTATCATTATCATTATCATTATCATTATCATTATCATTATCATTATCATTATCATTATCATTATCATTATCATTATCATTATCATTATCATTATCATTATCATTATCATTATCATTATCATTATCATTATCATTATCATTATCATTATCATTATCATTATCATTATCATTATCATTATCATTATCATTATCATTATCATTATCATTATCATTATCATTATCATTATCATTATCATTATCATTATCATTATCATTATCATTATCATTATCATTATCATTATCATTATCATTATCATTATCATTATCATTATCATTATCATTATCATTATCATTATCATTATCATTATCATTATCATTATCATTATCATTATCATTATCATTATCATTATCATTATCATTATCATTATCAT
This sequence comes from Platycheirus albimanus, assembly GCA_916050605.2. Classification (NCBI taxonomy): domain Eukaryota; kingdom Metazoa; phylum Arthropoda; class Insecta; order Diptera; family Syrphidae; genus Platycheirus; species Platycheirus albimanus. Next base: position 17,354 of record CAJZLR020000087.1, on the reverse strand, counting down.
TATCATTATCATTATCATTATCATTATCATTATCATTATCATTATCATTATCATTATCATTATCATTATCATTATCATTATCATTATCATTATCATTATCATTATCATTATCATTATCATTATCATTATCATTATCATTATCATTATCATTATCATTATCATTATCATTATCATTATCATTATCATTATCATTATCATTATCATTATCATTATCATTATCATTATCATTATCATTATCATTATCATTATCATTATCATTATCATTATCATTATCATTATCATTATCATTATCATTATCATTATCATTATCATTATCATTATCATTATCATTATCATTATCATTATCATTATCATTATCATTATCATTATCATTATCATTATCATTATCATTATCATTATCATTATCATTATCATTATCATTATCATTATCATTATCATTATCATTATCATTATCATTATCATTATCATTATCATTATCATTATCATTATCATTATCATTATCATTATCATTATCATTATCATTATCATTATCATTATCATTATCATTATCATTATCATTATCATTATCATTATCATTATCATTATCATTATCATTATCATTATCATTATCATTATCATTATCATTATCATTATCATTATCATTATCATTATCATTATCATTATCATTATCATTATCATTATCATTATCATTATCATTATCATTATCATTATCATTATCATTATCATTATCATTATCATTATCATTATCATTATCATTATCATTATCATTATCATTATCATTATCATTATCATTATCATTATCATTATCATTATCATTATCATTATCATTATCATTATCATTATCATTATCATTATCATTATCATTATCATTATCATTATCATTATCATTATCATTATCATTATCATTATCATTATCATTATCATTATCATTATCATTATCATTATCATTATCATTATCATTATCATTATCATTATCATTATCATTATCATTATCATTATCATTATCATTATCATTATCATTATCATTATCATTATCATTATCATTATCATTATCATTATCATTATCATTATCATTATCATTATCATTATCATTATCATTATCATTATCATTATCATTATCATTATCATTATCATTATCATTATCATTATCATTATCATTATCATTATCATTATCATTATCATTATCATTATCATTATCATTATCATTATCATTATCATTATCATTATCATTATCATTATCATTATCATTATCATTATCATTATCATTATCATTATCATTATCATTATCATTATCATTATCATTATCATTATCATTATCATTATCATTATCATTATCATTATCATTATCATTATCATTATCATTATCATTATCATTATCATTATCATTATCATTATCATTATCATTATCATTATCATTATCATTATCATTATCATTATCATTATCATTATCATTATCATTATCATTATCATTATCATTATCATTATCATTATCATTATCATTATCATTATCATTATCATTATCATTATCATTATCATTATCATTATCATTATCATTATCATTATCATTATCATTATCATTATCATTATCATTATCATTATCATTATCATTATCATTATCATTATCATTATCATTATCATTATCATTATCATTATCATTATCATTATCATTATCATTATCATTATCATTATCATTATCATTATCATTATCATTATCATTATCATTATCATTATCATTATCATTATCATTATCATTATCATTATCATTATCATTATCATTATCATTATCATTATCATTATCATTATCATTATCATTATCATTATCATTATCATTATCATTATCATTATCATTATCATTATCATTATCATTATCATTATCATTATCATTATCATTATCATTATCATTATCATTATCATTATCATTATCATTATCATTATCATTATCATTATCATTATCATTATCATTATCATTATCATTATCATTATCATTATCATTATCATTATCATTATCATTATCATTATCATTATCATTATCATTATCATTATCATTATCATTATCATTATCATTATCATTATCATTATCATTATCATTATCATTATCATTATCATTATCATTATCATTATCATTATCATTATCATTATCATTATCATTATCATTATCATTATCATTATCATTATCATTATCATTATCATTATCATTATCATTATCATTATCATTATCATTATCATTATCATTATCATTATCATTATCATTATCATTATCATTATCATTATCATTATCATTATCATTATCATTATCATTATCATTATCATTATCATTATCATTATCATTATCATTATCATTATCATTATCATTATCATTATCATTATCATTATCATTATCATTATCATTATCATTATCATTATCATTATCATTATCATTATCATTATCATTATCATTATCATTATCATTATCATTATCATTATCATTATCATTATCATTATCATTATCATTATCATTATCATTATCATTATCATTATCATTATCATTATCATTATCATTATCATTATCATTATCATTATCATTATCATTATCATTATCATTATCATTATCATTATCATTATCATTATCATTATCATTATCATTATCATTATCATTATCATTATCATTATCATTATCATTATCATTATCATTATCATTATCATTATCATTATCATTATCATTATCATTATCATTATCATTATCATTATCATTATCATTATCATTATCATTATCATTATCATTATCATTATCATTATCATTATCATTATCATTATCATTATCATTATCATTATCATTATCATTATCATTATCATTATCATTATCATTATCATTATCATTATCATTATCATTATCATTATCATTATCATTATCATTATCATTATCATTATCATTATCATTATCATTATCATTATCATTATCATTATCATTATCATTATCATTATCATTATCATTATCATTATCATTATCATTATCATTATCATTATTATCATTATCATTATCATTATCATTATCATTATCATTATCATTATCATTACATTATCATTATCATTATCATTATCATTATCATTATCATTATCATTATCATTATCATTATCATTATCATTATCATTATCATTATCATTATCATTATCATTATCATTATCATTATCATTATCATTATCATTATCATTATCATTATCATTATCATTATCATTATCATTATCATTATCATTATCATTATCATTATCATTATCATTATCATTATCATTATCATTATCATTATCATTATCATTATCATTATCATTATCATTATCATTATCATTATCATTATCATTATCATTATCATTATCATTATCATTATCATTATCATTATCATTATCATTATCATTATCATTATCATTATCATTATCATTATCATTATCATTATCATTATCATTATCATTATCATTATCATTATCATTATCATTATCATTATCATTATCATTATCATTATCATTATCATTATCATTATCATTATCATTATCATTATCATTATCATTATCATTATCATTATCATTATCATTATCATTATCATTATCATTATCATTATCATTATCATTATCATTATCATTATCATTATCATTATCATTATCATTATCATTATCATTATCATTATCATTATCATTATCATTATCATTATCATTATCATTATCATTATCATTATCATTATCATTATCATTATCATTATCATTATCATTATCATTATCATTATCATTATCATTATCATTATCATTATCATTATCATTATCATTATCATTATCATTATCATTATCATTATCATTATCATTATCATTATCATTATCATTATCATTATCATTATCATTATCATTATCATTATCATTATCATTATCATTATCATTATCATTATCATTATCATTATCATTATCATTATCATTATCATTATCATTATCATTATCATTATCATTATCATTATCATTATCATTATCATTATCATTATCATTATCATTATCATTATCATTATCATTATCATTATCATTATCATTATCATTATCATTATCATTATCATTATCATTATCATTATCATTATCATTATCATTATCATTATCATTATCATTATCATTATCATTATCATTATCATTATCATTATCATTATCATTATCATTATCATTATCATTATCATTATCATTATCATTATCATTATCATTATCATTATCATTATCATTATCATTATCATTATCATTATCATTATCATTATCATTATCATTATCATTATCATTATCATTATCATTATCATTATCATTATCATTATCATTATCATTATCATTATCATTATCATTATCATTATCATTATCATTATCATTATCATTATCATTATCATTATCATTATCATTATCATTATCATTATCATTATCATTATCATTATCATTATCATTATCATTATCATTATCATTATCATTATCATTATCATTATCATTATCATTATCATTATCATTATCATTATCATTATCATTATCATTATCATTATCATTATCATTATCATTATCATTATCATTATCATTATCATTATCATTATCATTATCATTATCATTATCATTATCATTATCATTATCATTATCATTATCATTATCATTATCATTATCATTATCATTATCATTATCATTATCATTATCATTATCATTATCATTATCATTATCATTATCATTATCATTATCATTATCATTATCATTATCATTATCATTATCATTATCATTATCATTATCATTATCATTATCATTATCATTATCATTATCATTATCATTATCATTATCATTATCATTATCATTATCATTATCATTATCATTATCATTATCATTATCATTATCATTATCATTATCATTATCATTATCATTATCATTATCATTATCATTATCATTATCATTATCATTATCATTATCATTATCATTATCATTATCATTATCATTATCATTATCATTATCATTATCATTATCATTATCATTATCATTATCATTATCATTATCATTATCATTATCATTATCATTATCATTATCATTATCATTATCATTATCATTATCATTATCATTATCATTATCATTATCATTATCATTATCATTATCATTATCATTATCATTATCATTATCATTATCATTATCATTATCATTATCATTATCATTATCATTATCATTATCATTATCATTATCATTATCATTATCATTATCATTATCATTATCATTATCATTATCATTATCATTATCATTATCATTATCATTATCATTATCATTATCATTATCATTATCATTATCATTATCATTATCATTATCATTATCATTATCATTATCATTATCATTATCATTATCATTATCATTATCATTATCATTATCATTATCATTATCATTATCATTATCATTATCATTATCATTATCATTATCATTATCATTATCATTATCATTATCATTATCATTATCATTATCATTATCATTATCATTATCATTATCATTATCATTATCATTATCATTATCATTATCATTATCATTATCATTATCATTATCATTATCATTATCATTATCATTATCATTATCATTATCATTATCATTATCATTATCATTATCATTATCATTATCATTATCATTATCATTATCATTATCATTATCATTATCATTATCATTATCATTATCATTATCATTATCATTATCATTATCATTATCATTATCATTATCATTATCATTATCATTATCATTATCATTATCATTATCATTATCATTATCATTATCATTATCATTATCATTATCATTATCATTATCATTATCATTATCATTATCATTATCATTATCATTATCATTATCATTATCATTATCATTATCATTATCATTATCATTATCATTATCATTATCATTATCATTATCATTATCATTATCATTATCATTATCATTATCATTATCATTATCATTATCATTATCATTATCATTATCATTATCATTATCATTATCATTATCATTATCATTATCATTATCATTATCATTATCATTATCATTATCATTATCATTATCATTATCATTATCATTATCATTATCATTATCATTATCATTATCATTATCATTATCATTATCATTATCATTATCATTATCATTATCATTATCATTATCATTATCATTATCATTATCATTATCATTATCATTATCATTATCATTATCATTATCATTATCATTATCATTATCATTATCATTATCATTATCATTATCATTATCATTATCATTATCATTATCATTATCATTATCATTATCATTATCATTATCATTATCATTATCATTATCATTATCATTATCATTATCATTATCATTATCATTATCATTATCATTATCATTATCATTATCATTATCATTATCATTATCATTATCATTATCATTATCATTATCATTATCATTATCATTATCATTATCATTATCATTATCATTATCATTATCATTATCATTATCATTATCATTATCATTATCATTATCATTATCATTATCATTATCATTATCATTATCATTATCATTATCATTATCATTATCATTATCATTATCATTATCATTATCATTATCATTATCATTATCATTATCATTATCATTATCATTATCATTATCATTATCATTATCATTATCATTATCATTATCATTATCATTATCATTATCATTATCATTATCATTATCATTATCATTATCATTATCATTATCATTATCATTATCATTATCATTATCATTATCATTATCATTATCATTATCATTATCATTATCATTATCATTATCATTATCATTATCATTATCATTATCATTATCATTATCATTATCATTATCATTATCATTATCATTATCATTATCATTATCATTATCATTATCATTATCATTATCATTATCATTATCATTATCATTATCATTATCATTATCATTATCATTATCATTATCATTATCATTATCATTATCATTATCATTATCATTATCATTATCATTATCATTATCATTATCATTATCATTATCATTATCATTATCATTATCATTATCATTATCATTATCATTATCATTATCATTATCATTATCATTATCATTATCATTATCATTATCATTATCATTATCATTATCATTATCATTATCATTATCATTATCATTATCATTATCATTATCATTATCATTATCATTATCATTATCATTATCATTATCATTATCATTATCATTATCATTATCATTATCATTATCATTATCATTATCATTATCATTATCATTATCATTATCATTATCATTATCATTATCATTATCATTATCATTATCATTATCATTATCATTATCATTATCATTATCATTATCATTATCATTATCATTATCATTATCATTATCATTATCATTATCATTATCATTATCATTATCATTATCATTATCATTATCATTATCATTATCATTATCATTATCATTATCATTATCATTATCATTATCATTATCATTATCATTATCATTATCATTATCATTATCATTATCATTATCATTATCATTATCATTATCATTATCATTATCATTATCATTATCATTATCATTATCATTATCATTATCATTATCATTATCATTATCATTATCATTATCATTATCATTATCATTATCATTATCATTATCATTATCATTATCATTATCATTATCATTATCATTATCATTATCATTATCATTATCATTATCATTATCATTATCATTATCATTATCATTATCATTATCATTATCATTATCATTATCATTATCATTATCATTATCATTATCATTATCATTATCATTATCATTATCATTATCATTATCATTATCATTATCATTATCATTATCATTATCATTATCATTATCATTATCATTATCATTATCATTATCATTATCATTATCATTATCATTATCATTATCATTATCATTATCATTATCATTATCATTATCATTATCATTATCATTATCATTATCATTATCATTATCATTATCATTATCATTATCATTATCATTATCATTATCATTATCATTATCATTATCATTATCATTATCATTATCATTATCATTATCATTATCATTATCATTATCATTATCATTATCATTATCATTATCATTATCATTATCATTATCATTATCATTATCATTATCATTATCATTATCATTATCATTATCATTATCATTATCATTATCATTATCATTATCATTATCATTATCATTATCATTATCATTATCATTATCATTATCATTATCATTATCATTATCATTATCATTATCATTATCATTATCATTATCATTATCATTATCATTATCATTATCATTATCATTATCATTATCATTATCATTATCATTATCATTATCATTATCATTATCATTATCATTATCATTATCATTATCATTATCATTATCATTATCATTATCATTATCATTATCATTATCATTATCATTATCATTATCATTATCATTATCATTATCATTATCATTATCATTATCATTATCATTATCATTATCATTATCATTATCATTATCATTATCATTATCATTATCATTATCATTATCATTATCATTATCATTATCATTATCATTATCATTATCATTATCATTATCATTATCATTATCATTATCATTATCATTATCATTATCATTATCATTATCATTATCATTATCATTATCATTATCATTATCATTATCATTATCATTATCATTATCATTATCATTATCATTATCATTATCATTATCATTATCATTATCATTATCATTATCATTATCATTATCATTATCATTATCATTATCATTATCATTATCATTATCATTATCATTATCATTATCATTATCATTATCATTATCATTATCATTATCATTATCATTATCATTATCATTATCATTATCATTATCATTATCATTATCATTATCATTATCATTATCATTATCATTATCATTATCATTATCATTATCATTATCATTATCATTATCATTATCATTATCATTATCATTATCATTATCATTATCATTATCATTATCATTATCATTATCATTATCATTATCATTATCATTATCATTATCATTATCATTATCATTATCATTATCATTATCATTATCATTATCATTATCATTATCATTATCATTATCATTATCATTATCATTATCATTATCATTATCATTATCATTATCATTATCATTATCATTATCATTATCATTATCATTATCATTATCATTATCATTATCATTATCATTATCATTATCATTATCATTATCATTATCATTATCATTATCATTATCATTATCATTATCATTATCATTATCATTATCATTATCATTATCATTATCATTATCATTATCATTATCATTATCATTATCATTATCATTATCATTATCATTATCATTATCATTATCATTATCATTATCATTATCATTATCATTATCATTATCATTATCATTATCATTATCATTATCATTATCATTATCATTATCATTATCATTATCATTATCATTATCATTATCATTATCATTATCATTATCATTATCATTATCATTATCATTATCATTATCATTATCATTATCATTATCATTATCATTATCATTATCATTATCATTATCATTATCATTATCATATTATCATTATTATTATCATTATCATTATCATTATCATTATCATTATCATTATCATTATCATTATCATTATCATTATCATTATCATTATCATTATCATTATCATTATCATTATCATTATCATTATCATTATCATTATCATTATCATTATCATTATCATTATCATTATCATTATCATTATCATTATCATTATCATTATCATTATCATTATCATTATCATTATCATTATCATTATCATTATCATTATCATTATCATTATCATTATCATTATCATTATCATTATCATTATCATTATCATTATCATTATCATTATCATTATCATTATCATTATCATTATCATTATCATTATCATTATCATTATCATTATCATTATCATTATCATTATCATTATCATTATCATTATCATTATCATTATCATTATCATTATCATTATCATTATCATTATCATTATCATTATCATTATCATTATCATTATCATTATCATTATCATTATCATTATCATTATCATTATCATTATCATTATCATTATCATTATCATTATCATTATCATTATCATTATCATTATCATTATCATTATCATTATCATTATCATTATCATTATCATTATCATTATCATTATCATTATCATTATCATTATCATTATCATTATCATTATCATTATCATTATCATTATCATTATCATTATCATTATCATTATCATTATCATTATCATTATCATTATCATTATCATTATCATTATCATTATCATTATCATTATCATTATCATTATCATTATCATTATCATTATCATTATCATTATCATTATCATTATCATTATCATTATCATTATCATTATCATTATCATTATCATTATCATTATCATTATCATTATCATTATCATTATCATTATCATTATCATTATCATTATCATTATCATTATCATTATCATTATCATTATCATTATCATTATCATTATCATTATCATTATCATTATCATTATCATTATCATTATCATTATCATTATCATTATCATTATCATTATCATTATCATTATCATTATCATTATCATTATCATTATCATTATCATTATCATTATCATTATCATTATCATTATCATTATCATTATCATTATCATTATCATTATCATTATCATTATCATTATCATTATCATTATCATTATCATTATCATTATCATTATCATTATCATTATCATTATCATTATCATTATCATTATCATTATCATTATCATTATCATTATCATTATCATTATCATTATCATTATCATTATCATTATCATTATCATTATCATTATCATTATCATTATCATTATCATTATCATTATCATTATCATTATCATTATCATTATCATTATCATTATCATTATCATTATCATTATCATTATCATTATCATTATCATTATCATTATCATTATCATTATCATTATCATTATCATTATCATTATCATTATCATTATCATTATCATTATCATTATCATTATCATTATCATTATCATTATCATTATCATTATCATTATCATTATCATTATCATTATCATTATCATTATCATTATCATTATCATTATCATTATCATTATCATTATCATTATCATTATCATTATCATTATCATTATCATTATCATTATCATTATCATTATCATTATCATTATCATTATCATTATCATTATCATTATCATTATCATTATCATTATCATTATCATTATCATTATCATTATCATTATCATTATCATTATCATTATCATTATCATTATCATTATCATTATCATTATCATTATCATTATCATTATCATTATCATTATCATTATCATTATCATTATCATTATCATTATCATTATCATTATCATTATCATTATCATTATCATTATCATTATCATTATCATTATCATTATCATTATCATTATCATTATCATTATCATTATCATTATCATTATCATTATCATTATCATTATCATTATCATTATCATTATCATTATCATTATCATTATCATTATCATTATCATTATCATTATCATTATCATTATCATTATCATTATCATTATCATTATCATTATCATTATCATTATCATTATCATTATCATTATCATTATCATTATCATTATCATTATCATTATCATTATCATTATCATTATCATTATCATTATCATTATCATTATCATTATCATTATCATTATCATTATCATTATCATTATCATTATCATTATCATTATCATTATCATTATCATTATCATTATCATTATCATTATCATTATCATTATCATTATCATTATCATTATCATTATCATTATCATTATCATTATCATTATCATTATCATTATCATTATCATTATCATTATCATTATCATTATCATTATCATTATCATTATCATTATCATTATCATTATCATTATCATTATCATTATCATTATCATTATCATTATCATTATCATTATCATTATCATTATCATTATCATTATCATTATCATTATCATTATCATTATCATTATCATTATCATTATCATTATCATTATCATTATCATTATCATTATCATTATCATTATCATTATCATTATCATTATCATTATCATTATCATTATCATTATCATTATCATTATCATTATCATTATCATTATCATTATCATTATCATTATCATTATCATTATCATTATCATTATCATTATCATTATCATTATCATTATCATTATCATTATCATTATCATTATCATTATCATTATCATTATCATTATCATTATCATTATCATTATCATTATCATTATCATTATCATTATCATTATCATTATCATTATCATTATCATTATCATTATCATTATCATTATCATTATCATTATCATTATCATTATCATTATCATTATCATTATCATTATCATTATCATTATCATTATCATTATCATTATCATTATCATTATCATTATCATTATCATTATCATTATCATTATCATTATCATTATCATTATCATTATCATTATCATTATCATTATCATTATCATTATCATTATCATTATCATTATCATTATCATTATCATTATCATTATCATTATCATTATCATTATCATTATCATTATCATTATCATTATCATTATCATTATCATTATCATTATCATTATCATTATCATTATCATTATCATTATCATTATCATTATCATTATCATTATCATTATCATTATCATTATCATTATCATTATCATTATCATTATCATTATCATTATCATTATCATTATCATTATCATTATCATTATCATTATTATCATTATCATTATCATTATCATTATCATTACATTATCATTATCATTATCATTATCATTATCATTATCATTATCATTATCATTATCATTATCATTATCATTATCATTATCATTATCATTATCATTATCATTATCATTATCATTATCATTATCATTATTATTATCATTATCATTATCATTATCATTATCATTATCATTATCATTATCATTATCATTATCATTATCATTATCATTATCATTATCATTATCATTATCATTATCATTATCATTATCATTATCATTATCATTATCATTATCATTATCATTATCATTATCATTATCATTATCATTATCATTATCATTATCATTATCATTATCATTATCATTATCATTATCATTATCATTATCATTATCATTATCATTATCATTATCATTATCATTATCATTATCATTATCATTATCATTATCATTATCATTATCATTATCATTATCATTATCATTATCATTATCATTATCATTATCATTATCATTATCATTATCATTATCATTATCATTATCATTATCATTATCATTATCATTATCATTATCATTATCATTATCATTATCATTATCATTATCATTATCATTATCATTATCATTATCATTATCATTATCATTATCATTATCATTATCATTATCATTATCATTATCATTATCATTATCATTATCATTATCATTATCATTATCATTATCATTATCATTATCATTATCATTATCATTATCATTATCATTATCATTATCATTATCATTATCATTATCATTATCATTATCATTATCATTATCATTATCATTATCATTATCATTATCATTATCATTATCATTATCATTATCATTATCATTATCATTATCATTATCATTATCATTATCATTATCATTATCATTATCATTATCATTATCATTATCATTATCATTATCATTATCATTATCATTATCATTATCATTATCATTATCATTATCATTATCATTATCATTATCATTATCATTATCATTATCATTATCATTATCATTATCATTATCATTATCATTATCATTATCATTATCATTATCATTATCATTATCATTATCATTATCATTATCATTATCATTATCATTATCATTATCATTATCATTATCATTATCATTATCATTATCATTATCATTATCATTATCATTATCATTATCATTATCATTATCATTATCATTATCATTATCATTATCATTATCATTATCATTATCATTATCATTATCATTATCATTATCATTATCATTATCATTATCATTATCATTATCATTATCATTATCATTATCATTATCATTATCATTATCATTATCATTATCATTATCATTATCATTATCATTATCATTATCATTATCATTATCATTATCATTATCATTATCATTATCATTATCATTATCATTATCATTATCATTATCATTATCATTATCATTATCATTATCATTATCATTATCATTATCATTATCATTATCATTATCATTATCATTATCATTATCATTATCATTATCATTATCATTATCATTATCATTATCATTATCATTATCATTATCATTATCATTATCATTATCATTATCATTATCATTATCATTATCATTATCATTATCATTATCATTATCATTATCATTATCATTATCATTATCATTATCATTATCATTATCATTATCATTATCATTATCATTATCATTATCATTATCATTATCATTATCATTATCATTATCATTATCATTATCATTATCATTATCATTATCATTATCATTATCATTATCATTATCATTATCATTATCATTATCATTATCATTATCATTATCATTATCATTATCATTATCATTATCATTATCATTATCATTATCATTATCATTATCATTATCATTATCATTATCATTATCATTATCATTATCATTATCATTATCATTATCATTATCATTATCATTATCATTATCATTATCATTATCATTATCATTATCATTATCATTATCATTATCATTATCATTATCATTATCATTATCATTATCATTATCATTATCATTATCATTATCATTATCATTATCATTATCATTATCATTATCATTATCATTATCATTATCATTATCATTATCATTATCATTATCATTATCATTATCATTATCATTATCATTATCATTATCATTATCATTATCATTATCATTATCATTATCATTATCATTATCATTATCATTATCATTATCATTATCATTATCATTATCATTATCATTATCATTATCATTATCATTATCATTATCATTATCATTATCATTATCATTATCATTATCATTATCATTATCATTATCATTATCATTATCATTATCATTATCATTATCATTATCATTATCATTATCATTATCATTATCATTATCATTATCATTATCATTATCATTATCATTATCATTATCATTATCATTATCATTATCATTATCATTATCATTATCATTATCATTATCATTATCATTATCATTATCATTATCATTATCATTATCATTATCATTATCATTATCATTATCATTATCATTATCATTATCATTATCATTATCATTATCATTATCATTATCATTATCATTATCATTATCATTATCATTATCATTATCATTATCATTATCATTATCATTATCATTATCATTATCATTATCATTATCATTATCATTATCATTATCATTATCATTATCATTATCATTATCATTATCATTATCATTATCATTATCATTATCATTATCATTATCATTATCATTATCATTATCATTATCATTATCATTATCATTATCATTATCATTATCATTATCATTATCATTATCATTATCATTATCATTATCATTATCATTATCATTATCATTATCATTATCATTATCATTATCATTATCATTATCATTATCATTATCATTATCATTATCATTATCATTATCATTATCATTATCATTATCATTATCATTATCATTATCATTATCATTATCATTATCATTATCATTATCATTATCATTATCATTATCATTATCATTATCATTATCATTATCATTATCATTATCATTATCATTATCATTATCATTATCATTATCATTATCATTATCATTATCATTATCATTATCATTATCATTATCATTATCATTATCATTATCATTATCATTATCATTATCATTATCATTATCATTATCATTATCATTATCATTATCATTATCATTATCATTATCATTATCATTATCATTATCATTATCATTATCATTATCATTATCATTATCATTATCATTATCATTATCATTATCATTATCATTATCATTATCATTATCATTATCATTATCATTATCATTATCATTATCATTATCATTATCATTATCATTATCATTATCATTATCATTATCATTATCATTATCATTATCATTATCATTATCATTATCATTATCATTATCATTATCATTATCATTATCATTATCATTATCATTATCATTATCATTATCATTATCATTATCATTATCATTATCATTATCATTATCATTATCATTATCATTATCATTATCATTATCATTATCATTATCATTATCATTATCATTATCATTATCATTATCATTATCATTATCATTATCATTATCATTATCATTATCATTATCATTATCATTATCATTATCATTATCATTATCATTATCATTATCATTATCATTATCATTATCATTATCATTATCATTATCATTATCATTATCATTATCATTATCATTATCATTATCATTATCATTATCATTATCATTATCATTATCATTATCATTATCATTATCATTATCATTATCATTATCATTATCATTATCATTATCATTATCATTATCATTATCATTATCATTATCATTATCATTATCATTATCATTATCATTATCATTATCATTATCATTATCATTATCATTATCATTATCATTATCATTATCATTATCATTATCATTATCATTATCATTATCATTATCATTATCATTATCATTATCATTATCATTATCATTATCATTATCATTATCATTATCATTATCATTATCATTATCATTATCATTATCATTATCATTATCATTATCATTATCATTATCATTATCATTATCATTATCATTATCATTATCATTATCATTATCATTATCATTATCATTATCATTATCATTATCATTATCATTATCATTATCATTATCATTATCATTATCATTATCATTATCATTATCATTATCATTATCATTATCATTATCATTATCATTATCATTATCATTATCATTATCATTATCATTATCATTATCATTATCATTATCATTATCATTATCATTATCATTATCATTATCATTATCATTATCATTATCATTATCATTATCATTATCATTATCATTATCATTATCATTATCATTATCATTATCATTATCATTATCATTATCATTATCATTATCATTATCATTATCATTATCATTATCATTATCATTATCATTATCATTATCATTATCATTATCATTATCATTATCATTATCATTATCATTATCATTATCATTATCATTATCATTA
>CAJZLR020000086.1:0-18740 GCA_916050605.2 Platycheirus albimanus | reverse complement strand
ATTCCTTTTCTTTGCTACTTATATACATTTAACTATATTCTTAGGTTTAATTGTTTAGGTATCTGAATTTATTTTATATAAAAAAAAGAAAAAAGGTGCTGTGTTTAATTTAATATTCATATATATTGATTTTGTTTGTGAATCGTTCATTGTTAACGGAAGGAATTTCATTATCCGCGTTAGCTATCACTTCTTGAGTTGTTATTGTGTTAAGATCGATTTCTTGGAAAACGTGTAAAGTTCAATCAAAAGTTTTTTTTGTGCATTTAGCATCTCAGTGCATACTCCGAACAATAGTCGGAATCTGATCTGGTGGCATAGATTCTCATCAAACACCTACCAAATCGTCGCGCTCTTATCGGTAATTTAAAGAAACGTGTCTTTAGTTCCGGTTTCGTGAAACTTTAACATTTTGAGTACTGGCTACTTGTTCAGCCGAGTTTTTTCTTTAAAATTTTTTTTATCACTGTTTTCTTTCAAAGAATAATTTTCATTTTTGCTTCCATTCACTCGTCCTTCCTGGACATACTTACTTCGCGTCGGTAGCGACCAAATCCAATCCGCGTTTAACGCCGCGTTCAAGATTTCATTCGATTTTTGAATTTCACACTTTCAACTCTCACTTCCGCCTTTAATATTAACTTCTCTTCCGTCGTTTCGTGTTGAATGAAGTATCGTGTAAAACATAACAGCAACAGTACGTACCAATCTTTTGAAAACTTATAAAATCCAGTTGGTTACTTAACGTCGCGTACCGATTGTGTCTGTTGTTTTAGTGGCAAATTTACGAACAGCATAAGAATCTTTAACCATACATCATTAAGTTGCATACTCATTATCACTTGCACATATGTTGAGCATAGCAAGTGGAGCGTACAGTGCCATCAATTTGAGAAACACCTTTAATAAAACCTAAAGATAAAATTTTTTTTTTATATATTAATAACATTTTACAGGGGGGACTCCGGAGTGCACTTTTGAATTCCCATGTAAGAGAACACATGGAAAACTCCACGAATACAGTGGTCGTTAAACATTTACATGTATTGATATATATTTGAATTTTTATAATATTATATTTGAAATTTAATTGACTATCGAATTTATATGTATACACGAATGTGTATAGATATAGAGGGTATTTTATAATAACTCAAATTGTTGACCTTTATGTTGTTGTGGGTGCTTCACCTATAACAGATCCCTGATGCCTGATAACTTTGCTCCTTTTTGTTACTTTTTCTGATTTATTTCAGTCAGGTCGTTTTCGTGCTTCGTGTCTTTAAGAACAGATTTTAAAAATCATTACAAGATTGGCGACTTTTCGTTACATATAGTTTTATTTGTACATGATTCAACGTATCAGTTCCGTCAACATTTGAAAACATTTCGCCGCGGTAATCAAAACTTCGTTTAAGTTTTCTTTTATCATTGAAATTTTAATTATTAACTTGCGGTTTCAATTTTGCACCTTTTTTTTAAGAAAAGAGATCACTTTCGATTTTCATTTAACTATTGAACTATAATACAACCATTTAGATTGCGCTTGATACAAAATATTTGTACCATAAAATTTATGAACATAAGGTAGTTTTTAAGTTTTTTTTTGATTATCTTTGAATAACGATTCTTCAGATCTTCAAGATCATTTCCTTTTTTTTTTTTGGTAACAACATAAAGTAAAGCATATATATATATCTCGAGTTAAAATTCACTTTTGTGTAGAAAGAATTTTGATTAATTAAAAGAGGTTAAGGTAGACTAAGTTAAAATTCCATCTTTTGTTAGGCATTAAGAACCTATAATAATAAATTGCAGATCTTTTTATGATTATAACGATTCAAGAAAAAATTCGCATTTGAGTTGATTTATTTTTACTTGGAGATTTCTTGAAAGGATTTACAGATGTTTATTATGGCAGTATAAGTTATTTCAAAGGGGGAGTGGTAATCCACTCCATATCTTCGGACGGAACAAGGTGGTGTAAAGATGGAATACAGTTGAATTATTCTTAGTGCAACGTTGGAGATTTTTCTCTTTCTTGGAAAGAGGCTCTTTCGAAGCCTAGTGATGTTCACGCAGCTTTAGATCTAATCCCAATTTTCAACAACACTCATATTGATTCACTAACAACACTCCAAACTCAACTGTCAACATTGCAAAATCAGAATCTCGCAAACCACAATGAAAAAATATTTACGGACAACATTCACCATTACTCAATCAGCTATCTGGCTTTAATCATAGCAGTCTGTCTTGGGATCATATTTCTGTTCAGAGCTCGAAAGCAAGAAACGTCAAACGAAATTCCCCTTCCTTTACCGCACAAAACTCAATACGACGTCTCAGAGGTATAATTCTTAAATGAGTACCCATTCAACGCGGGGAAGAATGTTCATTGCCTTCACGACCTACATACAACAAAAAATTGACGACACAAGCAATGTTCATTGCCTTCACGACCTACAACAAAATACTGATGACATAGCAGGAGGCAATGACCAGCGCATTCTATTTTGTTTTTATTGTTTTTATTTATGTTGACATATTCAATATATTAAATGGTATTGTAAACAAATTGTTTGACCTAATTTGTATTTGATTTGTAATGAATTGTTTGTAATCAATTGTTTGTTATTTAAGTATAAAAGAGACATAATGTCTATAATAAATTCATTCGTTCATTAACAACCAGTAGTGTACTATTGTTATCATTTTACGAATCTTCATTCCACAAGAACAAGTTCAAGTGCTAGGATCTTGAATCATCATCAATCTTATTGTTTATGCACAGTAAGATACGTCGCAATCATCGTTCTCACTGTATTGGACAGTAAGAGAACCTTAAATCAGTCAATTGTATTGGACAATTCTGATTTCACAAAACATTTGGTGACCCCGACTACAAATCGTCAACCTAAGGGTTTGGTCAACGACACATTACGTCTTACTGGAATCAACAGCTGAAACTAAGCATCAAAATTTGTCAAGAAGGCTCACAATGGAAAACTGGACAACTGAACAACGTCAGGCCGGAGAGGACATACAAACCATCATCCGGAACTTCAACAAGGACTCGCCTATGCGAAAAACAACGAAGGAATACTTTGCTTCACGGTTAAACCGAATCGAAGCTATTTGGAAAGATTTTGAAGCCAGAGACGAAGAAATTCGGTCATCAAATCTAAAAGTCGATGACGAATATTTCACCTCGTTTTATTTCGATAAAATTAAAGAGATAACTCAAAAGTACAGGAAAATATTCAAGGATTCGCTTACTAAAGTAGAGACCAGCCAAAGCAAGGAGCCGCTAACTGAAATAGATTCCAGCGAAATTAAGAAGACACCTGAATCGCCCGAGGAAAAAGTAAAAACAACTGAGGGAGAAAAACAAACATCGCATGAGGAGCTTACTCTCATGCGACGCCAAAAGGCATTAATGAACTCTTTAGCCCGGCTCATTGACGGTCGAGTTAAGGAAGCAGTCCCCATACAATGTCTAGAGGCAATGAATAAACTCTGGACCTAAATCGAAGAACTACATTATTCAATTTGGGAGAAGTGCGAAAACCCACTTACAGAGGGTTATGACATGAACTCTTATTCAGAGTTTGAAATCAAAATTCTGAAGAACCGATCCTCACTTAAAGGATCTGCCAATAATTCAAAAAATGATCATCTGTCAGTACAGCTTCCAAAGATGACAATCCCGAAGTTTGACGGCGATTACCTAAAATGGCAAACCTTTTCCGACATCTTCACCAAGATGATACATAACCAAGATCTACCATTAGTACAAAAAATGTGGTATTTAAAAACAAATATATCTGGTGATGCAGAACGCCTGCTTAGACACTTAGAGCTGACGGAGGAAAACTATCCGATTGCATGGAAGACTCTTCAGGATCGATTCAGCAACAAAAGAGCCCAGACGTTGTCCCTTATTCAGAAAATTTTGGGCTTGCCGCAGCAAAACTCCGAAGTAAAAACTATGAGAGAGTTTCATGATACAATTCATGAATCTTTAGCAGCTTTGAGGGCTCTTAGCATTGATACAGACTCGTGGGCTCCTCTACTCATTCATCTGTTAACGAAGAAATTAGACCGACAAAGCCATCTACTATATGAGCAATCCGTCAAAAACCCTCGAGAACTTCCAACAATGGAAGAATTTCTCAAATTCTTGAAGAACCGTTTTGAGGCCCTAGAAGCTGTTGGGGGAAAGGACCGAACCAAGGTGGTGTCCAACATTGGTAACTGCAAGGTATGTGGAGATACGAACCACCCAATTTTTTATTGTGAAAAGTTCTTGAAGATGTCAGCCGCTGAAAGATTAAGATGGACGCAGAGACAACGATTATGCGTGAACTGTTTCAAGGCCGATCACACGGCAAAAACGTGTGTGTCACGAAGTTGCTCCAAATGCACAGGCAAGCACAACACACTGTTGCACTTGGTTTCGAAAATTCCACGACCATCCAACGCACCAACTGGCGCAACTACTTCAGAGACTACAACCGCTAAACCTAGCATTACGAAGACTGAGGCTTCGACACCAATGACGATTCAAAACCTTAATTACAACCAGGACTACGTGCTGCTGGCTACGGCATGAGTTATCATCGCCGCAAACAATGGGCAATCTTGTCTGGTCAGAGCGATTCTAGACTCAGGTTCGCAGATCAATCTGGTATCAGAGAGGCTTATCAAACGCCTATCTTTATCACCCAAACCATCATCTCTATGTATCGAAGGCATCGGACGAAGAACACGAAGCTCCACAAAACGAGTCAACATCAAACTCCAATCGTCAATTGGAAAGTTCAACTGCAGAGTGGAAGCATTCATCCTTCCAAGCATTGTGTCACCTCAACCTACGCAGAATCTGGATACAACAACCTGGTCCATTCCTGAAAACATTAATCTAGCAGACCCAAACTTTCATCAATCCGACAAAATTGATATTCTTCTTGGAGCAAAATTGTATCATCAACTCATACGTCCAGAACAAATACAAATTGGTGACAAGATGCCATTATTACAGAACACTGTCCTTGGTTGGGTTGTGACAGGAAAAATTGAGAACGTAGCCTATAACAATGCTACTTGTGCAATCTTCTGCGAAGAAGATTCTACGAATGACCTCATCGAAAAGTTCTGGAAGCTGGATGACTTCGAAGACTCACCAAAATCGATGACGACAGCTGAGAAATTTTGTGAAACACATTTCACTCAAACAGTAACCAGGTCTAATACTGGCCGCTTTGAAGTTCGACTGCCATTCCGAGAAAATGGTGAAGCCTTGGGTGACTCAAAGCAAGTAGCACTCAACCGTTTTATGTCATTATAAAGACGACTAAACAAGAACCCATCATTGAGGAGGGATTATGTCAAATTTATGGAAGCATATGAAGCATTTGGACACATGGAACAAATCAATCCAACCAATATTCCAAAACACCACTTCTTCATCCCTCATCACTGTGTACTTAAACCTGATAGCAGCACAACAAAACTACGTATTGTTTTCGACGCATCGGCTAAAACCTCCACGGGTTTATCTCTCAATGATATACTCCATACTGGACCCACAGTTCAAAGTTCTCGATCCTACTCCGATTTCGAATGCATAAATTTGTGTTTACAGCCGATATCGAAAAAATGTACAGACAAATTCTGGTTCATGAAGAGGATCAGAATTATCAACTCATAGTGTGGAGGACGCAGCCATCAGAAGACATAAAATACTACAAGCTCAAAACCGTCTCATACGGAACCTCGGCCGCCCCCTATTTGGCAACCAAATGCCTGCAGTTTTTAGCCTCAAAGCAAAATAACGCATCCAATAGGAAGCCAAATTCTGTTAGAAGACTTCTATGTAGACGATTGCATTAGCGGATAAAACAGCATCACTCAGGCAAAGGAAGCTCAAAAACAACTAAGGTCAATCCTGGACAACGCCGAATTTAAACTTCGAAAATGGTGTGCAAACCATCCCCAATTGTTAAATGACATTCGCCCTGAAGATCAGGAAATCTGTCTTGACTTCACTGATGCCAGCCACTGCACAATAAAAACACTTGGACTCGTTTGGCAACCTAAATCAGACGAATTATGTGGGAGGTCTAAGGTAAATGATACTTCCTCAATCACCAAACGTGTGGTAAGTTCTGAACTTGCACGAATTTTCGACCCATTGGGACTATTTGGCCCTGTTGTAGTTCAAGCCAAAATCTTCGTGCAAAAACTTTGGCATTCAAAACTTGCTTGGGATGACGAGCTTCCACAACACCTCAAGGAAGAATGGTTCAGCTTCAGAAAGGACAAAGCTGATCTCGACCAAGCGAAAATTCCCAGACACGTTTTCAAGGGAAACCCTACGTCTATACAGATTCATACTTTCGTGGATGCTTCAGAACGAGCCTATGGAGCTGCGGTATATTTACGTTCAACATACCAAGATCGAACAACTATCAACAGGCTACTATGTGCAAAATCGCTTGTAGCCCCAATAAAACAACAAACGCTTCCTCGACTCGAACTATGCGCTGCAGTATTAGGAGCTGAATTCACCAGCAGAGTACGAGAAGATGTACGACTCCCAGAAGCACCAGTATTTCTTTGGACAGATTCCCAAATTGTTCTTTCCTGGATAAACTCAACGTCATCTTCATATCATACCTTCGTAGCAAATCGAATCGCAAAAATACAAGAACACTCATGGGGAGCACTGTGGCGTCATGTGCCATCAAAGGAAAATCCCGCAGACTTGCTCTCTCGAGGGATATCTGCACGAAACTTCATGTCCTGTCACATGTGGCTTTATGGACCTTTATTTTTACATGGAAATGAATCAGCTTGGCCACAAACATCTCCAAGGGAACAAGAACCTCATTCAGATCTTGAACGAAAAAGAAAACACATTGTTGCTATAGCACTACAAGACGATCCTCCAAGTCAATTCATCTACAAGATACAACATCGAAATTCATTCAAGTTTTTACAAAATACCATTGGCTATATGCTGCGATTCATCAAAAGGGCCAGGAAACTCAAGGTGAATCCTGAGGGACAGAAGGCACTTTCACCCAAGGAGCTTAACGAATCTCTCATGACAATCATAAGGCAGATACAATCCTCTGAATTCAAAGGCGAAATTCAAGATCTTAAAAGAAATAAGGATTTATGCAAATCTAGTGCACTTATAACTCTGGCACCATTTTTAGACGACAACAACGTTCTTCGAGTAGGAGGACGACTAGAAGCTGCATCAATATCATTTGATGCAAAACACCCAATATTACTCCCATACAACGAATCAATTACAAAGTTGCTTTTCAAATTTAAACATGACTCACACAATCACTGTGGACCGCAAACCTTATTATCCATTCTTAGACAAAGGTTTTGAACAATTAAGGGGAAGATCACAGCCCGACACACAGTTCATAACTGCATTAGATGTACAAGAACCAGACCACACCTAATGACTCAAATAATGGGTAATCTTCCTGCCGACCGAGTTACGCCAAATAGACCATTCCTTATCTGCGGTGTAGATTTCTGTGGACCTCTGTGGGTACACTTCAAAATCAGAGGTAAGAAACCACACAAGGTGTACTTAGCAGTGTTTTGCTGCTTCTCAACTAAGGCAGTGCACTTGGAAATAGTAACAGATTTAACCACTGAAGCTTTTATTGGTAAAAGAGGAAGAATCCAGACGCTATATTGTGACAATGCAACCAATTTCGTCGGAGCCAAAAATCAGCTTGCCGAGCTCAAGGATATATTACACACAACAGAAGCAAGAGAAGCCATCATCAAAGCCAGCAGCGATAAGGGAATAACCTTTAAGTTCATTCCACCAAGAGCCCCCCACTTCGGCGGATTATGGGAAGCAGCAGTCAAATCAGCGAAACATCTTCCACTCCGAACAGTATCTACAGCCTCATTAACCTATGAGGAATAAGAAACTGTAGTCATCGAAATAGAAGCAATTCTGAATTCAAGGCCACTAACTCCACTGTCAACTAACCCAAATGATCTTGCCGCACTTACACCTGGACATTTCTTAATATCATTATCATTATCATTATCATTATCATTATCATTATCATTATCATTATCATTATCATTATCATTATCATTATCATTATCATTATCATTATCATTATCATTATCATTATCATTATCATTATCATTATCATTATCATATCTTATCATATCATTATCATTATCATTATCATTATCATTATCATTATCATTATCATTATCATTATCATTATCATTATCATTATCATTATCATTATCATTATCATTATCATTATCATTATCATTATCATTATCATTTATCATTATCATTATCATTATCATTATCATTATCATTATCATTATCATTATCATTATCATTATCATTATCATTATCATTATCATTATCATTATCATTATCATTATCATTATCATTATCATTATCATTATCATTATCATTATCATTATCATTATCATTATCATTATCATTATCATTATCATATCATTATCATTATCATTATCATTATCATTATCATATCATTATCATTATCATTATCATTATCATTATCATTATCATTATCATTATCATTATCATTATCATTATCATTATCATTATCATTATCATTATCATTATCATTATCATTATCATTATCATTATCATTATCATTATCATTATCATTATCATTATCATTATCATTATCATTATCATTATCATTATCATTATCATTATCATTATCATTATCATTATCATTATCATTATCATTATCATTATCATTATCATTATCATTATCATTATCATTATCATTATCATTATCATTATCATTATCATTATCATTATCATTATCATTATCATTATCATTATCATATCATTATCATTATCATTATCATTATCATTATCATTATCATTATCATTATCATTATCATTATCATTATCATTATCATTATCATTATCATTATCATTATCATTATCATTATCATTATCATTATCATTATCATTATCATTATCATTATCATTATCATTATCATTATCATTATCATTATCATTATCATTATCATTATCATTATCATTATCATTATCATTATCATTATCATTATCATTATCATTATCATTATCATTATCATTATCATTATCATTATCATTATCATTATCATTATCATTATCATTATCATTATCATTATCATTATCATTATCATTATCATTATCATTATCATTATCATTATCATTATCATTATCATTATCATTATCATTATCATTATCATTATCATTATCATTATCATTATCATTATCATTATCATTATCATTATCATTATCATTATCATTATCATTATCATTATCATTATCATTATCATTATCATTATCATTATCATTATCATTATCATTATCATTATCATTATCATTATCATTATCATTATCATTATCATTATCATTATCATTATTATCATTATCATTATCATTATCATTATCATTATCATTATCATTATCATTATCATTATCATTATCATTATCATTATCATTATCATTATCATTATCATTATCATTATCATTATCATTCATTATCATTATCATTATCATTATCATTATCATTATCATTATCATTATCATTATCATTATCATTATCATTATCATTATCATTATCATTATCATTATCATTCATTATCATTATCATTATCATTATCATTATCATTATCATTATCATTATCATTATCATTATCATTATCATTATCATTATCATTATCATTATCATTATCATTATCATTATCATTATCATTATCATTATCATTATCATTATCATTATCATTATCATTATCATTATCATTATCATTATCATTATCATTATCATTATCATTATCATTATCATTATCATTATCATTATCATTATCATTATCATTATCATTATCATTATTATTATTATCATTATCATTATCATTATCATTATCATTATCATTATCATTTCATTATCATTATCATTATCATTATCATTATCATTATCATTATCATTATCATTATCATTATCATTATCATTATCATTATCATTATCATTATCATTATCATTATCATTATCATTATCATTATCATTATCATTATCATTCATTATCATATCATTATCATTATCATTATCATTATCATTATCATTATCATTATCATTATCATTATCATTATCATTATCATTATCATTATCATTATCATTATCATTATCATTATCATTATCATTATCATTATCATTATCATTATCATTATCATTATCATTATCATTTATCATTATCATTATCATTATCATTATCATTATCATTATCATTATCATTATCATTATCATTATCATTATCATTATCATTATCATTATCATTATCATTATCATTATCATTATCATTATCATTATCATTATCATTATCATTATCATTATCATTATCATTATCATTATCATTATCATTATCATTATCATTATCATTATCATTATCATTACATTCATTATCATTATCATTATCATTATCATTATCATTATCATTATCATTATCATTATCATTATCATTATCATTATCATTATCATTATCATTATCATTATCATTATCATTATCATTATCATTATCATTATCATTATCATTATCATTATCATTATCATTATCATTATCATTATCATTATCATTATCATTATCATTATCATTATCATTATCATTATCATTATCATTATCATTATCATTATCATTATCATTATCATTATCATTATCATTATCATTATCATTATCATTATCATTATCATTATCATTATCATTATCATTATCATTATCATTATCATTATCATTATCATTATCATTATCATTATCATTATCATTATCATTATCATTATCATTATCATTATCATTATCATTATCATTATCATTATCATTATCATTATCATTATCATTATCATTATCATTATCATTATCATTATCATTATCATTATCATTATCATTATCATTATCATTATCATTATCATTATCATTATCATTATCATTATCATTATCATTATCATTATCATTATTATCATTATCATTATCATTATCATTATCATTATCATTATCATTATCATTATCATTATCATTATCATTATCATTATCATTATCATTATCATTCATTATCATTATCATTATCATTATCATTATCATTATCATTATCATTATCATTATCATTATCATTATCATTATCATTATCATTATCATTATCATTATCATTATCATTATCATTATCATTATCATTATCATTATCATTATCATTATCATTATCATTATCATTATCATTATCATTATCATTATCATTATCATTATCATTATCATTATCATTATCATTATCATTATCATTATCATTATCATTATCATTATCATTCATTATCATTATCATTATCATTATCATTATCATTATCATTATCATTATCATTATCATTATCATATCATTATCTATCATTATCATTATCATTATCATTATCATTATCATTATCATTATCATTATCATTATCATTATCATTATCATTATCATTATCATTATCATTATCATTATCATTATCATTATCATCATTATCATTATCATTATCATTATCATTATCATTATCATTATCATTATCATTATCATTATCATTATCATTATCATTATCATTATCATTATCATTATCATTATCATTATCATTATCATTATCATTATCATTATCATTATCATTATCATTATCATTATCATTATCATTATCATTATCATTATCATTATCATTATCATTATCATTATCATTATCATTATCATTATCATTATCATTATCATTATCATTATCATTATCATTATCATTATCATTATCATTATCATTATCATTATCATTATCATTATCATTATCATTATCATTATCATTATCATTATCATTATCATTATCATTATCATTATCATTATCATTATCATTATCATATCATTATCATTATCATTATCATTATCATTATATCATTATCATTATCATTATCATTATCATTATCATTATCATTATCATTATCATTATCATTATCATTATCATTATCATTATCATTATCATTATCATTATCATTATCATTATCATTATCATTATCATTATCATTATCATTATCATTATCATTATCATTATCATTATCATTATCATTATCATTATCATTATCATTATCATTATCATTATCATTATCATTATCATTATCATTATCATTATCATTATCATTATCATTATCATTATCATTATCATTATCATTATCATTATCATTATCATTATCATTATCATTCATTATCATTATCATTATCATTATCATTATCATTATCATTATCATTATCATTATCATTATCATTATCATTATCATTATCATTATCATTATCATTATCATTATCATTATCATTATCATTATCATTATCATTATCATTATCATTATCATTATCATTATCATTATCATTATCATTATCATTATCATTATCATTATCATTATCATTATCATTATCATTATCATTATCATTATCATTATCATTATCATTATCATTATCATTATCATTATCATTATCATTATCATTATCATTATCATTATCATATCATTATCATTATCATTATCATTTCATTATCATTATCATTATCATTATCATTATCATTATCATTATCATTATCATTATCATTATCATTATCATTATCATTATCATTATCATTATCATTATCATTATCATTATCATTATCATTATCATTATCATTATCATTATCATTATCATTATCATTATCATTATCATTATCATTATCATTATCATTATCATTATCATTATCATTATCATTATCATTATCATTATCATTATCATTATCATTATCATTATCATTCATTATCATTATCATTATCATTATCATTATCATTATCATTATCATTATCATTATCATTATCATTATCATTATCATTATCATTATCATTATCATTATCATTATCATTATCATTATCATTATCATTATCATTATCATTATCATTATCATTATCATTATCATTATCATTATCATTATCATTATCATTATCATTATCATTATCATTATCATTATCATTATCATTATCATTATCATTATCATTATCATTATCATTATCATTATCATTATCATTATCATTATCATTATCATTATCATTATCATTATCATTATCATTATCATTATCATTATCATTATCATTATCATTATTATTATTATCATTATCATTATCATTATCATTATCATTATCATTATCATTATCATTATCATTATCATTATCATTATCATTATCATTATCATTATCATTATCATTATCATTATCATTATCATTATCATTATCATTATCATTATCATTATCATTATCATTATCATTATCATTATCATTATCATTATCATTATCATTATCATTATCATTATCATTATCATTATCATTATCATTATCATTATCATTATCATTATCATTATCATTATCATTATCATTATCATTATCATTATCATTATCATTATCATTATCATTATCATTATCATTATCATTATCATTATCATTATCATTATCATTATCATTATCATTATCATTATCATTATCATTATCATTATCATTATCATTATCATTATCATTATCATTATCATTATCATTATCATTATCATTATCATTATCATTATCATTATCATTATCATTATCATTATCATTATCATTATCATTATCATTATCATTATCATTATCATTATCATTATCATTATCATTATCATTATCATTATCATTATCATTATCATTATCATTATCATTATCATTATCATTATCATTATCATTATCATTATCATTATCATTATCATTATCATTATCATTATCATTATCATTATCATTATCATTATCATTATCATTATCATTATCATTATCATTATCATTATCATTATCATTATCATTATCATATCATTATCATTATCATTATCATTATCATTATCATTATCATTATCATTATCATTATCATTATCATTATCATTATCATTATCATTATCATTATCATTATCATTATCATTATCATTATCATTATCATTATCATTATCATTATCATTATCATTATCATTATCATTATCATTATCATTATCATTATCATTATCATTATCATTATCATTATCATTATCATTATCATATCATTATCATTATCATTATCATTATCATTATCATTATCATTATCATTATCATTATCATTATCATTATCATTATCATTATCATTATCATTATCATTATCATTATCATTATCATTATCATTATCATTATCATTATCATTATCATTATCATTATCATTATCATTATCATTATCATTATCATTATCATTATCATTATCATTATCATTATCATTATCATTATCATTATCATTATCATTATCATTATCATTATCATTATCATTATCATTATCATTATCATTATCATTATCATTATCATTATCATTATCATTATCATTATCATTATCATTATCATTATCATTATCATTATCATTATCATTATCATTATCATTATCATTATCATTATCATTATCATTATCATTATCATTATCATTATCATCATCATTATCATCATTATCATCATTATCATCATCATCATTATCATCATCATTATCATTATCATTATCATTATCATTATCATTATCATTATCATTATCATTATCATTATCATTATCATTATCATTATCATTATCATTATCATTATCATTATCATTATCATTATCATTATCATTATCATTATCATTATCATTATCATTATCATTATCATTATCATTATCATTATCATTATCATTATCATTATCATTATCATTATCATTATCATTATCATTATCATTATCATCATCATTATCATTATCATTATCATTATCATTATCATTATCATTATCATTATCATTATCATTATCATTATCATTATCATTATCATCATCATTATCATTATCATTATCATTATCATTATCATTATCATTATCATTATCATTATCATTATCATTATCATTATCATTATCATTATCATTATCATTATCATTATCATTATCATTATCATTATCATTATCATTATCATCATCATTATCATTATCATTATCATTATCATTATCATTATCATTATCATTATCATTATCATTATCATTATCATTATCATTATCATTATCATTATCATTATCATTATCATTATCATTATCATTATCATTATCATTATCATTATCATTATCATTATCATTATCATTATCATTATCATCATCATTATCATTATCATCATCATCATCATTATCATTATCATTATCATTATCATTATCATTATCATTATCATTATCATTATCATTATCATTATCTTTATCATTATCTTTATCATTATCATTATCATTATCATTATCATTATCATTATCATTATCATTATCATCATCATTATCATTATCATTATCATTATCATTATCATTATCATTATCATTATCATTATCATTATCATCATCATTATCATTATCATTATCACATTATCATTATCATTATCATTATCATTATCATTATCATTATCATTATCATTATCATTATCATTATCATTATCATTATCATTATCATTATCATTATCATTATCATTATCATTATCATTATCATTATCATTATCATTATCATTATCATTATCATTATCATTATCATTATCATTATCATTATCATTATCATTATCATTATCATTATCATTATCATTATCATTATCATTATCATTATCATTATCATTATCATTATCATTATCATTATCATTATCATTATCATTATCATTATCATTATCATTATCATTATCATTATCATTATCATTATCATTATCATTATCATTATCATTATCATTATCATTATCATTATCATTATCATTATCATTATCATTATCATTATCATTATCATTATCATTATCATTATCATTATCATTATCATTATCATTATCATTATCATTATCATTATCATTATCATTATCATTATCATTATCATTATCATTATCATTATCATTATCATTATCATTATCATTATCATTATCATTATCATTATCATTATCATTATCATTATCATTATCATTATCATTATCATTATCATTATCATTATCATTATCATTATCATTATCATTATCATTATCATTATCATTATCATTATCATTATCATTATCATTATCATTATCATTATCATTATCATTATCATTATCATTATCATTATCATTATCATTATCATTATCATTATCATTATCATTATCATTATCATTATCATTATCATTATCATTATCATTATCATTATCATTATCATTATCATTATCATTATCATTATCATTATCATTATCATTATCATTATCATTATCATTATCATTATCATTATCATTATCATTATCATTATCATTATCATTATCATTATCATTATCATTATCATTATCATTATCATTATCATTATCATTATCATTATCATTATCATTATCATTATCATTATCATTATCATTATCATTATCATTATCATTATCATTATCATTATCATTATCATTATCATTATCATTATCATTATCATTATCATTATCATTATCATTATCATTATCATTATCATTATCATTATCATTATCATTATCATTATCATTATCATTATCATTATCATTATCATTATCATTATCATTATCATTATCATTATCATTATCATTATCATTATCATTATCATTATCATTATCATTATCATTATCATTATCATTATCATTATCATTATCATTATCATTATCATTATCATTATCATTATCATTATCATTATCATTATCATTATCATTATCATTATCATTATCATTATCATTATCATTATCATTATCATTATCATTATCATTATCATTATCATTATCATTATCATTATCATTATCATTATCATTATCATTATCATTATCATTATCATTATCATTATCATTATCATTATCATTATCATTATCATTATCATTATCATTATCATTATCATTATCATTATCATTATCATTATCATTATCATTATCATTATCATTATCATTATCATTATCATTATCATTATCATTATCATTATCATTATCATTATCATTATCATTATCATTATCATTATCATTATCATTATCATTATCATTATCATTATCATTATCATTATCATTATCATTATCATTATCATTATCATTATCATTATCATTATCATTATCATTATCATTATCATTATCATTATCATTATCATTATCATTATCATTATCATTATCATTATCATTATCATTATCATTATCATTATCATTATCATTATCATTATCATTATCATTATCATTATCATTATCATTATCATTATCATTATCATTATCATTATCATTATCATTATCATTATCATTATCATTATCATTATCATTATCATTATCATTATCATTATCATTATCATTATCATTATCATTATCATTATCATTATCATTATCATTATCATTATCATTATCATTATCATTATCATTATCATTATCATTATCATTATCATTATCATTATCATTATCATTATCATTATCATTATCATTATCATTATCATTATCATTATCATTATCATTATCATTATCATTATCATTATCATTATCATTATCATTATCATTATCATTATCATTATCATTATCATTATCATTATCATTATCATTATCATTATCATTATCATTATCATTATCATTATCATTATCATTATCATTATCATTATCATTATCATTATCATTATCATTATCATTATCATTATCATTATCATTATCATTATCATTATCATTATCATTATCATTATCATTATCATTATCATTATCATTATCATTATCATTATCATTATCATTATCATTATCATTATCATTATCATTATCATTATCATTATCATTATCATTATCATTATCATTATCATTATCATTATCATTATCATTATCATTATCATTATCATTATCATTATCATTATCATTATCATTATCATTATCATTATCATTATCATTATCATTATCATTATCATTATCATTATCATTATCATTATCATTATCATTATCATTATCATTATCATTATCATTATCATTATCATTATCATTATCATTATCATTATCATTATCATTATCATTATCATTATCATTATCATTATCATTATCATTATCATTATCATTATCATTATCATTATCATTATCATTATCATTATCATTATCATTATCATTATCATTATCATTATCATTATCATTATCATTATCATTATCATTATCATTATCATTATCATTATCATTATCATTATCATTATCATTATCATTATCATTATCATTATCATTATCATTATCATTATCATTATCATTATCATTATCATTATCATTATCATTATCATTATCATTATCATTATCATTATCATTATCATTATCATTATCATTATCATTATCATTATCATTATCATTATCATTATCATTATCATTATCATTATCATTATCATTATCATTATCATTATCATTATCATTATCATTATCATTATCATTATCATTATCATTATCATTATCATTATCATTATCATTATCATTATCATTATCATTATCATTATCATTATCATTATCATTATCATTATCATTATCATTATCATTATCATTATCATTATCATTATCATTATCATTATCATTATCATTATCATTATCATTATCATTATCATTATCATTATCATTATCATTATCATTATCATTATCATTATCATTATCATTATCATTATCATTATCATTATCATTATCATTATCATTATCATTATCATTATCAT
>CAJZLR020000085.1:0-18859 GCA_916050605.2 Platycheirus albimanus | reverse complement strand
TGCTTCAAACTTGGTACATAGTATTATTATGACGTCCTACAAAGGGGTTTTTGAAATTAGCATCCTAGCTCCAAAACTAACGGTACCTGCCATACGATTTTTTGTGAAAAATTAAATTTTCTCAAAAACGGTTCCTACGATTTTGATAAAACTTTCTGAATGATATTTTCTGTGCAAACTTTATGTTTAAATTGGAATAGATTTTTCAGGAAAAGTCTTATAATGGTACCTCCCATAGGACCGGTTTTTTTAAATCCGATTTTCTCGTAAGCCACTTGACGGATTTCGATGAAATTTTTAATGTAGAAGCCCTTTTATAAACGAAATAATATAAATTCTTAAATTTTCCAAAAAATGTTTTTTTGAGTTTTTAAAAAAAGTTTCAAAATTTTTTTAACTTTAGTTTTTTCCAAAAACGGTTTAATCTGTATTTTTTTAATTTTATTTTTCTGATAAGAACTACAAAGTGCTAGAAGTTGGCATACTCAAAAAAAAATTGGAATATATTTTCGAAAAGTTTTTCAAAAAAAACTGTTTTTTGAAAAAAACTGGTCCAACGATTTTGAAAAAAATTTTCGTCAAAATTCAAAAACGTAAAAGAAACCTGATGATTTACTTCATTTTCTCCAAAAAACGTTTAAGGTATTGATTTTAAAGTGATTTATAAAATTTCATATGATTTTTTCAACGCTTTTTTCCCAAAATCTTAAGCACGCAAAACCATTTTAACACATTAGAGCAAGTTCGTACGACCCAGCCGGGCACTTTATTTTCTGTTGTTTTTGTCTTGATTAAAATTTTAATTTCTTTTCAATTTAATTGAATTTTTGGCACGAGCAAATTGACATACGTTTGTCTCTTTCGCTCGTATTAGATTATTTTAACGGCAAAAATTAAATTTTGTTTCGAGGGTGCCACTTAAAAAAAACTGGTACCATTTTAGACATATTTTTTTGTGTTGAAAAAAAAGTAGTATTTTTTAAGAAAGTGTTTTTTGAATATTTTCAAAAGTTTTATATTTTTTTTTCGTTTAAAAGAATTTTCGTTTGTGCTCTTCAATTTTTGAGTTAATTTTTTTTTCCTCTCCTTTCTTTTTTTTTTTTGATAATTATTTTGAGTTTTTTAATTTCCGGTCAACATTTGTAAGTCCTATTTGTATTTTTTCTCTGAGTTTTTGTCAAAAGTTTTATTTTGAGTTTTATTTTTGTTTTTGTCCATTTTAGTGATTAGTTAGTTTAATTAGATTCAATAGGGATTTAGATGTAGGGACAGTAGATGAGATGAGGAAATCTCTGAGGTGGTCTAGGCTTTTAGAAAAGCGAAAATCTTGGGTCCCTGCCTTGTATCCGTTGACTTTTGAACAGGATCAAAAGGCATTTGAATTGAAATTAGTTGAGATAGGTCAGTTGCTAGTGAATCCCCCTAAATCAAGAAAATCGAAAGAATATTTAAAATTTTTTTCAAAAGTTGAGTTGGGACTAGGTAGAGTAGGTAGATCCCAGCCAATTGGAGAAGATGAGGTAAAAGCTAGGAACAAGTTGAAAAGCAAACTTGTTTTGGCATTGGCAGATTTAGAAGATAGTCAGGAATTAGAGGAAGACATAGAAGAAGATGATGAAGATGAAGGTTCAACCGAACCCACAAAGAAGAAGGCGGACGGCTCAACTAACACTACAGCGAATAAAACAAAACAGAACAACAACATAGAAAATGATAGGAGAGATAGTGTAGAAAGAGTTATAGTTAATTCGGAAAAATTGGAAAATTTATCAAAGTGGGAGGTGAAGTTCACTGGTGAGCGTTGTGTTGCCTCAGTGAACTCATTTCTTGAGAGAGTAGAGGAGATTCGTTTAGCTAGAGGGGTGACAGAAGGAAGCTCTTATTTGGTATATGGTGATTAGGGTCTCGGTTAATTCGTGGCAAGAACTTATCAGAGAGTTGAAGCTGGAGTTCTTACCACCGAATTACGACGATTCGTTACTTGATGAGATTAGGCGTCACACACAGGCCAAGGATGAGTCCACCGGTGTCTATGTGGTGACGATGCAGAATTTGTTTGGCAGGCTTTCTGAACCAATTTTGGAACGGAGGAAGCTGTCAAGTATCCAAAAGAATTTGACACCGTTCTATCAGACGCAACTTGGATTGGCGAATCCTAGTTGTGTTTCTGATTAAGTTTTGTTAGGGCGTAATTTAGAGGCAGTTAGGGCTAATGTAGAATCATATGTTCCACCTCCCAGTGTTGGAAATAGGACGTTGCTAGAACCGGATCTAGCATCCGTAGGTATTGATAAGCCTCCATTTTGAATTACAATTCAATTTTGGATTTTGAAAAGATAAGAGAGAAATTTTTGAGTTTTTTTGAGAGAAAACTGAAAAACTATAGTATATCGTAAAACGAAAATTAGAAGTTAACTTTTGTAGAGTTGTAGAAGAAAAAAAAAAATAACTATTGAAGAAAATATTGGAAGCGCTCGAGAAGGATATTCTTGTTGAAAAATGTTTACCAAGCTAAGTATTTCTGTGTCTAGTTGTGTCCAGAAGAAATTTTAACTTGTTCTGTTGTAATTGTAATTTTGTTTAATTCGTTTTTGTTTGTGACCCTAGGTGGGGCAAAAAAAATTAAAAGCCAGTAGACCTTCGCTGAATATTCGTTTTCCTCCCAAGATTGTGGGACTCGTGACCTTTTTCTTTTGTACCTTCCATTACCATTGTGAACTTTCTTTGTGTCACCGTGACACAAAACAGAGTTTGCTTTTCTTTATTTTCCTAAGCCTATTAATAATTTCGAGAATTAGCCTTCTGCTAACCTCGAAATACAATTGTTCTATTTTTCTTTTTGTTGAAAAGACTCTGGGTTTTCGTTCAGGCCTTCTGCCAAGGTTTCCCAGACCAATAACTTCGTAACCAATAAAAATTCAAACTTCCCATTGGGAATAATAATTCTTTCGGTTTAATTCTCTAAAATTTGAAGAATTTTCAGCTTCCATTTGGTAAGGCAAACTACCATTAAAGTTTCCTGGCGCCCACTTATAACCGAGTACACCCTGTACTCCGATTAAATTTAAACTTTTTTTTATTGTCTTCCATATAGTTTGTTTTTAATATCGATTTTATCGCGTGTAAATCTTTTCGAACCCACCCCTCGCTGAGCACTGAGCAGTCGGAAGGTGGTTGTATTAAAAAATACAATATATTCAATTGAACGATTTGTATACACTTGGTGGAAGTTTATTTTTGACATATTTTTGTTGTTAGAAAACAAATAAAATGAATAAAAACACTTGTTAATCCACAGTTTTATATACTTTAAAGAAAATATTTTATTATTGATATAAAAGAGGCCGACGCGTTTCGTCTTGTTAGGACATCCTCAGGGCACTTATTTGAAAACATACAATTTTAAGTGTTTATAATATTTTTGTGGTGAAAAAATGTTAAAATAATGACGTTTAAAATATTGATACATAGTATGAAGAGAGAACATACATAAATTTATCGTGAAACTTAGAATATTTTAAATTTTGTAAAAAGGAAGAAAAGTTAAATTAAGTTAATAGAGGGCTATTGTTTGTTAAATCAATTTGGTTATTTAAAATATTTGATGATTTATGTCTGTTGATTTCATAAACTTCGTATTTATCCAATACTCGTCCAGAGGGTAAATGATGTAAAAGAGTTGCATCTTCTAAAGTGCAGCAGTGTCCAGTATTTCTTATGTGTTGCGATAGTCCAGAAGAAGGGTCATGACGAAGTGAATCTTTAAGATGTTCGTTTACACGTTTAGATAAAGATCGTGAAGTTTTTCCAATGTAAATGGCATTACATTCGCTGCATTCTACTCTGTAAACCTCACTTTTTTTGATGCATCGACTTTTGGTTTTTATTTATTATTACATAGAGAATTTTGTATTGTATTATTATTAAAAAATACAGGCTTAATGTTGAATTTAGAAAGCGGTGTCGATAGTTTTTCGGAGACACCGGGGATATACGGAATCTTGCGCCAATAATTTTCATCAATCTCCTTATTCATCGGGAAAATAGAGTTCCGCGCAATCCTTCTAGATTTTTTCTTGAAAAGTCCATGAATTATTGAGGCATCATAACCGTTTTTTGTTCCTATGTCCTTGATAGTATTTAATTCTTTTTTTAAATTCCAGTTGCTCAAAGGAACCTTAAAAAGGCGGTCGAACAGGTGATGGAAAACTGACATTTTTGCACTCCAAAAATGTCGAATACTAAGTTTTTTGAATCGATTGAAATATTTAGGTCTAGAAAGTTAGTAGAGTTTAGACCAAACTCAAGCGAAAATAACATGTTGGAATATAATTTGCTTAAACAATTCTCAAGAAATGAAATAAGGTTTCTTTGAGTTCCCGTCCAAATGCAAAAGACATCGTCGACATATCTAGCCCAGAAAAAAATGTTATTTAAATAAGGACTGTTTGAAGCGAAAAGATTTCGTTCGAGGTGATCCATAAAAAAAACTCAGCAGCGAAGGGAGAAAAAGAGGATCCCATAGCAAGACCAGACCTTTGTTTGTAGTATTTTCCGTTGAAAGCAAAATAATTTTGATCTATACAAATAGCAATGAGTTTATTTAGTTGATTACGTTTGGCTTCATCATTTACAACCTCCAATAATAAAGAATGCAGCGAATGTAATGCCATTTATATTGGAAAAACTTCACGATCTTTATCTAAACGTGTAAACGAACATCTAAAAGATTCACTTCGTCATGACCCTTCTTCTGGACTATCGCAACACATAAAAAATACTGGACACTGCTGCACTTTAGAAGATGCAACTCTCTTACTTGATTTACCCTCTGGACGAGTATTCTATAAATACGAAATTTATAAAATCAACAGACATAAAACATCAAATATTTTAAATAACCAAATTGATTTAACAAACAATAGCCCTCTCTTAACTTAATTTTATTTTTCTTCCTTTTTAAAAAGTTTAAAATGTTCTATGTTTTACGTTAAAATTATGTATGTTCTCTCTTCATACTATGTATCAATGTTTTAAGTGTCATTATTGTAACATTTTTTCACCACAACAATATTATAAGCACTTAAAATTGTATGTTTTCAAATTAGTGCCCTGAGGATGTCCTAACAAGACGAAACGCGTCGGCCTCTTTTATATCAATAATAAAACATTTTCTTTAAAATATATAAAACTGTGGATTAACAAGTGTTTTTATTCATTTTATTTGTTTTCTAACAACAAAAATATGTCAAAAAATACAAAACTTGTTTTGATGCACTTTGCCTTTTCATTCTCTCCCATTCTCTATTTTGTTTGACGTTTCCATTTCTTTATCATTATCGATTTCCAATTTTCGATGCACCGGTTGCGCAAATAGTTAATTCGTCTTGTTTCGTTTATATTTTTATTTGTTTGGATTCGAATAATCCCAGTTCGCTGTGTGTAAGTTCGGCTAATAATAATTATTATTTAATTGTAAATGTAAAGTATCAGACGTACAACATGATTGTAGAATGGATTGCCTGGCACAATTTTTTCTTGCCATTTTGATCTTCAAACATTCAAGATCAATGTTCATCGACACCTCCTTACCCTTCCTTCTTAACTTCCTATCGCTCGCGCTGTGACTTATCATTAAAAGGGCTATAGCAAACCATTTGAGCGCGTGTGCATTATAAAAAAAAAAATTTAATATTTTCATGTCTTCTTCCCTGCTTTATCTAAAATTAAATGAACGATTTTTTATTTATTTCTTGTCAGGCACGGGTGACAACGACCATAGGCCCTGAGTCCAGACAAACACAAGACAAGGAGGGAGAGACAGAACAGAAGAGAGAACAACATATGTCAACAGTAAACAGCTCCGTGGTTTGTTGTTGTACGGTCCTCCATCTTACCAATAACCACGAGCAGTGATGCTTGGTTTCGCTGATTGATCGGGAAGCGAATATTTATCAATATCATAATTTGAAGTATAATTGTAGTAGATTTTTGTATTAAGCGCCTGTGTTTTCCTAAAGAAGTCAGCTTAACCTGTAGGTTAGTAAATCACAACTTTAGTAAACATCTATGAATAGGGCCAATTATCTCTGAAAGTGGCCTTAAACCAGACTCTGAAAAACGGAAGCAGCAAAAACATACCCCACGCCAGAAAACGCAAAGGGAATAAAATCATTCTTAGGATTAACAGGCTATTACCGAACGTTTATAGATAATTTTTCAACCATAGCAAAGCCATTGATGAAAATGTTAAAAAAGAACGTAGTCCTTAAATAGGATGCACTCTGTGATGAAGGATTCCAAACACTAAAACGTAAACTTATAAAACCTCCTGTCTTAGCATACTCTGATTTAAAGAAAGATTTCATACTTACAACGGACGCTAGCGAAATTGGACTATGCACTGTTTTATCGCAGGGAGAAATTACAATTGCTTATGAACC
Source organism: Platycheirus albimanus (assembly GCA_916050605.2). Taxonomy (NCBI): domain Eukaryota; kingdom Metazoa; phylum Arthropoda; class Insecta; order Diptera; family Syrphidae; genus Platycheirus; species Platycheirus albimanus. The sequence continues at coordinate 12,416 of CAJZLR020000085.1, read as the reverse complement.
TCAAAGATCCAACGTCAAGACTCGCTCGGTGGAGAATATTGCTGGATGAATACGAATATCAAATAATTTATAAACTGGGTAAAATAAATTCAAATGCTGACGCCCTCAGTCGAATACAAATTGAACCAAGCGATAAAGGAATGGTACTTACCAGAAACCAAAAACAACTTTTAAAAGTACAAAACGAAACAAATAAATCAATCAACATCAACATCAATATCAAAATCAACATCAACATCAACATCAACATCAACATCAACATCAACATCAACATCAACATCAACATCAACATCAACATCAACATCAACATCAACATCAACATCAACATCAACATCAACATCAACATCAACATCAACATCAACATCAACATCAACATCAACATCAACATCAACATCAACATCAACATCAACATCAACATCAACATCAACATCAACATCAACATCAACATCAACATCAACATCAACATCAACATCAACATCAACATCAACATCAACATCAACATCAACATCAACATCAACATCAACATCAACATCAACATCAACATCAACATCAACATCAACATCAACATCAACATCAACATCAACATCAACATCAACATCAACATCAACATCAACATCAACATCAACATCAACATCAACATCAACATCAACATCAACATCAACATCAACATCAACATCAACATCAACATCAACATCAACATCAACATCAACATCAACATCAACATCAACATCAACATCAACATCAACATCAACATCAACATCAACATCAACATCAACATCAACATCAACATCAACATCAACATCAACATCAACATCAACATCAACATCAACATCAACATCAACATCAACATCAACATCAACATCAACATCAACATCAACAACATCAACATCAACATCAACATCAACATCAACATCAACATCAACATCAACATCAACATCAACATCAACATCATCAACATCAACATCAACATCAACATCAACATCAACATCAACATCAACATCAACATCAACATCAACATCAACATCAACATCAACATCAACATCAACATCAACATCAACATCAACATCAACATCAACATCAACATCAACATCAACATCAACATCAACATCAACATCAACATCAACATCAACATCAACATCAACATCAACATCAACATCAACATCAACATCAACATCAACATCAACATCAACATCAACATCAACATCAACATCAACATCAACATCAACATCAACATCACATCAACATCAACATCAACATCAACATCAACATCAACATCAACATCAACATCAACATCAACATCAACATCAACATCAACATCAACATCAACATCAACATCAACATCAACATCAACATCAACATCAACATCAACATCAACATCAACATCAACATCAACATCAACATCAACATCAACATCAACATCAACATCAACATCAACATCAACATCAACATCAACATCAACATCAACATCAACATCAACATCAACATCAACATCAACATCAACATCAACATCAACATCAACATCAACATCAACATCAACATCAACATCAACATCAACATCAACATCAACATCAACATCAACATCAACATCAACATCAACATCAACATCAACATCAACATCAACATCAACATCAACATCAACATCAACATCAACATCAACATCAACATCAACATCAACATCAACATCAACATCAACATCAACATCAACATCAACATCAACATCAACATCAACATCAACATCAACATCAACATCAACATCAACATCAACATCAACATCAACATCAACATCAACATCAACATCAACATCAACATCAACATCAACATCAACATCAACATCAACATCAACATCAACATCAACATCAACATCAACATCAACATCAACATCAACATCAACATCAACATCAACATCAACATCAACATCAACATCAACATCAACATCAACATCAACATCAACATCAACATCAACATCAACATCAACATCAACATCAACATCAACATCAACATCAACATCAACATCAACATCAACATCAACATCAACATCAACATCAACATCAACATCAACATCAACTTCAACATCAACATCAACATCAACATCAACATCAACATCAACATCAACATCAACATCAACATCAACATCAACATCAACATCAACATCAACATCAACATCAACATCAACATCAACATCAACATCAACATCAACATCAACATCAACATCAACATCAACATCAACATCAACATCAACATCAACATCAACATCAACATCAACATCAACATCAACATCAACATCAACATCAACATCAACATCAACATCAACATCAACATCAACATCAACATCAACATCAACATCAACATCAACATCAACATCAACATCAACATCAACATCAACATCAACATCAACATCAACATCAACATCAACATCAACATCAACATCAACATCAACATCAACATCAACATCAACATCAACATCAACATCAACATCAACATCAACATCAACATCAACATCAACATCAACATCAACATCAACATCAACATCAACATCAACATCAACATCAACATCAACATCAACATCAACATCAACATCAACATCAACATCAACATCAACATCAACATCAACATCAACATCAACATCAACATCAACATCAACATCAACATCAACATCAACATCAACATCAACATCAACATCAACATCAACATCAACATCAACATCAACATCAACATCAACATCAACATCAACATCAACATCAACATCAACATCAACATCAACATCAACATCAACATCAACATCAACATCAACATCAACATCAACATCAACATCAACATCAACATCAACATCAACATCAACATCAACATCAACATCAACATCAACATCAACATCAACATCAACATCAACATCAACATCAACATCAACATCAACATCAACATCAACATCAACATCAACATCAACATCAACATCAACATCAACATCAACATCAACATCAACATCAACATCAACATCAACATCAACATCAACATCAACATCAACATCAACATCAACATCAACATCAACATCAACATCAACATCAACATCAACATCAACATCAACATCAACATCAACATCAACATCAACATCAACATCAACATCAACATCAACATCAACATCAACATCAACATCAACATCAACATCAACATCAACATCAACATCAACATCAACATCAACATCAACATCAACATCAACATCAACATCAACATCAACATCAACATCAACATCAACATCAACATCAACATCAACATCAACATCAACATCAACATCAACATCAACATCAACATCAACATCAACATCAACATCAACATCAACATCAACATCAACATCAACATCAACATCAACATCAACATCAACATCAACATCAACATCAACATCAACATCAACATCAACATCAACATCAACATCAACATCAACATCAACATCAACATCAACATCAACATCAACATCAACATCAACATCAACATCAACATCAACATCAACATCAACATCAACATCAACATCAACATCAACATCAACATCAACATCAACATCAACATCAACATCAACATCAACATCAACATCAACATCAACATCAACATCAACATCAACATCAACATCAACATCAACATCAACATCAACATCAACATCAACATCAACATCAACATCAACATCAACATCAACATCAACATCAACATCAACATCAACATCAACATCAACATCAACATCAACATCAACATCAACATCAACATCAACATCAACATCAACATCAACATCAACATCAACATCAACATCAACATCAACATCAACATCAACATCAACATCAACATCAACATCAACATCAACATCAACATCAACATCAACATCAACATCAACATCAACATCAACATCAACATCAACATCAACATCAACATCAACATCAACATCAACATCAACATCAACATCAACATCAACATCAACATCAACATCAACATCAACATCAACATCAACATCAACATCAACATCAACATCAACATCAACATCAACATCAACATCAACATCAACATCAACATCAACATCAACATCAACATCAACATCAACATCAACATCAACATCAACATCAACATCAACATCAACATCAACATCAACATCAACATCAACATCAACATCAACATCAACATCAACATCAACATCAACATCAACATCAACATCAACATCAACATCAACATCAACATCAACATCAACATCAACATCAACATCAACATCAACATCAACATCAACATCAACATCAACATCAACATCAACATCAACATCAACATCAACATCAACATCAACATCAACATCAACATCAACATCAACATCAACATCAACATCAACATCAACATCAACATCAACATCAACATCAACATCAACATCAACATCAACATCAACATCAACATCAACATCAACATCAACATCAACATCAACATCAACATCAACATCAACATCAACATCAACATCAACATCAACATCAACATCAACATCAACATCAACATCAACATCAACATCAACATCAACATCAACATCAACATCAACATCAACATCAACATCAACATCAACATCAACATCAACATCAACATCAACATCAACATCAACATCAACATCAACATCAACATCAACATCAACATCAACATCAACATCAACATCAACATCAACATCAACATCAACATCAACATCAACATCAACATCAACATCAACATCAACATCAACATCAACATCAACATCAACATCAACATCAACATCAACATCAACATCAACATCAACATCAACATCAACATCAACATCAACATCAACATCAACATCAACATCAACATCAACATCAACATCAACATCAACATCAACATCAACATCAACATCAACATCAACATCAACATCAACATCAACATCAACATCAACATCAACATCAACATCAACATCAACATCAACATCAACATCAACATCAACATCAACATCAACATCAACATCAACATCAACATCAACATCAACATCAACATCAACATCAACATCAACATCAACATCAACATCAACATCAACATCAACATCAACATCAACATCAACATCAACATCAACATCAACATCAACATCAACATCAACATCAACATCAACATCAACATCAACATCAACATCAACATCAACATCAACATCAACATCAACATCAACATCAACATCAACATCAACATCAACATCAACATCAACATCAACATCAACATCAACATCAACATCAACATCAACATCAACATCAACATCAACATCAACATCAACATCAACATCAACATCAACATCAACATCAACATCAACATCAACATCAACATCAACATCAACATCAACATCAACATCAACATCAACATCAACATCAACATCAACATCAACATCAACATCAACATCAACATCAACATCAACATCAACATCAACATCAACATCAACATCAACATCAACATCAACATCAACATCAACATCAACATCAACATCAACATCAACATCAACATCAACATCAACATCAACATCAACATCAACATCAACATCAACATCAACATCAACATCAACATCAACATCAACATCAACATCAACATCAACATCAACATCAACATCAACATCAACATCAACATCAACATCAACATCAACATCAACATCAACATCAACATCAACATCAACATCAACATCAACATCAACATCAACATCAACATCAACATCAACATCAACATCAACATCAACATCAACATCAACATCAACATCACATCAACATCAACATCAACATCAACATCAACATCAACATCAACATCAACATCAACATCAACATCAACATCAACATCAACATCAACATCAACATCAACATCAACATCAACATCAACATCAACATCAACATCAACATCAACATCAACATCAACATCAACATCAATATCAACATCAACATCAACATCAACATCAACATCAACATCAACATCAACATCAACATCAACATCAACATCAACATCAACATCAACATCAACATCAACATCAACATCAACATCAACATCAACATCAACATCAACATCAACATCAACATCAACATCAACATCAACATCAACATCAACATCAACATCAACATCAACATCAACATCAACATCAACATCAACATCAACATCAACATCAACATCAACATCAACATCAACATCAACATCAACATCAACATCAACATCAACATCAACATCAACATCAACATCAACATCAACATCATCAACATCAACATCAACATCAACATCAACATCAACATCAACATCAACATCAACATCAACATCAACATCAACATCAACATCAACATCAACATCAACATCAACATCAACATCAACATCAACATCAACATCAACATCAACATCAACATCAACATCAACATCAACATCAACATCAACATCAACATCAACATCAACATCAACATCAACATCAACATCAACATCAACATCAACATCAACATCAACATCAACATCAACATCAACATCAACATCAACATCAACATCAACATCAACATCAACATCAACATCAACATCAACATCAACATCAACATCAACATCAACATCAACATCAACATCAACATCAACATCAACATCAACATCAACATCAACATCAACATCAACATCAACATCAACATCAACATCAACATCAACATCAACATCAACATCAACATCAACATCAACATCAACATCAACATCAACATCAACATCAACATCAACATCAACATCAACATCAACATCAACATCAACATCAACATCAACATCAACATCAACATCAACATCAACATCAACATCAACATCAACATCAACATCAACATCAACATCAACATCAACATCAACATCAACATCAACATCAACATCAACATCAACATCAACATCAACATCAACATCAACATCAACATCAACATCAACATCAACATCAACATCAACATCAACATCAACATCAACATCAACATCAACATCAACATCAACATCAACATCAACATCAACATCAACATCAACATCAACATCAACATCAACATCAACATCAACATCAACATCAACATCAACATCAACATCAACATCAACATCAACATCAACATCAACATCAACATCAACATCAACATCAACATCAACATCAACATCAACATCAACATCAACATCAACATCAACATCAACATCAACATCAACATCAACATCAACATCAACATCAACATCAACATCAACATCAACATCAACATCAACATCAACATCAACATCAACATCAACATCAACATCAACATCAACATCAACATCAACATCAACATCAACATCAACATCAACATCAACATCAACATCAACATCAACATCAACATCAACATCAACATCAACATCAACATCAACATCAACATCAACATCAACATCAACATCAACATCAACATCAACATCAACATCAACATCAACATCAACATCAACATCAACATCAACATCAACATCAACATCAACATCAACATCAACATCAACATCAACATCAACATCAACATCAACATCAACATCAACATCAACATCAACATCAACATCAACATCAACATCAACATCAACATCAACATCAACATCAACATCAACATCAACATCAACATCAACATCAACATCAACATCAACATCAACATCAACATCAACATCAACATCAACATCAACATCAACATCAACATCAACATCAACATCAACATCAACATCAACATCAACATCAACATCAACATCAACATCAACATCAACATCAACATCAACATCAACATCAACATCAACATCAACATCAACATCAACATCAACATCAACATCAACATCAACATCAACATCAACATCAACATCAACATCAACATCAACATCAACATCAACATCAACATCAACATCAACATCAACATCAACATCAACATCAACATCAACATCAACATCAACATCAACATCAACATCAACATCAACATCAACATCAACATCAACATCAACATCAACATCAACATCAACATCAACATCAACATCAACATCAACATCAACATCAACATCAACATCAACATCAACATCAACATCAACATCAACATCAACATCAACATCAACATCAACATCAACATCAACATCAACATCAACATCAACATCAACATCAACATCAACATCAACATCAACATCAACATCAACATCAACATCAACATCAACATCAACATCAACATCAACATCAACATCAACATCAACATCAACATCAACATCAACATCAACATCAACATCAACATCAACATCAACATCAACATCAACATCAACATCAACATCAACATCAACATCAACATCAACATCAACATCAACATCAACATCAACATCAACATCAACATCAACATCAACATCAACATCAACATCAACATCAACATCAACATCAACATCAACATCAACATCAACATCAACATCAACATCAACATCAACATCAACATCAACATCAACATCAACATCAACATCAACATCAACATCAACATCAACATCAACATCAACATCAACATCAACATCAACATCAACATCAACATCAACATCAACATCAACATCAACATCAACATCAACATCAACATCAACATCAACATCAACATCAACATCAACATCAACATCAACATCAACATCAACATCAACATCAACATCAACATCAACATCAACATCAACATCAACATCAACATCAACATCAACATCAACATCAACATCAACATCAACATCAACATCAACATCAACATCAACATCAACATCAACATCAACATCAACATCAACATCAACATCAACATCAACATCAACATCAACATCAACATCAACATCAACATCAACATCAACATCAACATCAACATCAACATCAACATCAACATCAACATCAACATCAACATCAACATCAACATCAACATCAACATCAACATCAACATCAACATCAACATCAACATCAACATCAACATCAACATCAACATCAACATCAACATCAACATCAACATCAACATCAACATCAACATCAACATCAACATCAACATCAACATCAACATCAACATCAACATCAACATCAACATCAACATCAACATCAACATCAACATCAACATCAACATCAACATCAACATCAACATCAACATCAACATCAACATCAACATCAACATCAACATCAACATCAACATCAACATCAACATCAACATCAACATCAACATCAACATCAACATCAACATCAACATCAACATCAACATCAACATCAACATCAACATCAACATCAACTTCAACATCAACATCAACATCAACATCAACATCAACATCAACATCAACATCAACATCAACATCAACATCAACATCAACATCAACATCAACATCAACATCAACATCAACATCAACATCAACATCAACATCAACATCAACATCAACATCAACATCAACATCAACATCAACATCAACATCAACATCAACATCAACATCAACATCAACATCAACATCAACATCAACATCAACATCAACATCAACATCAACATCAACATCAACATCAACATCAACATCAACATCAACATCAACATCAACATCAACATCAACATCAACATCAACATCAACATCAACATCAACATCAACATCAACATCAACATCAACATCAACATCAACATCAACATCAACATCAACATCAACATCAACATCAACATCAACATCAACATCAACATCAACATCAACATCAACATCAACATCAACATCAACATCAACATCAACATCAACATCAACATCAACATCAACATCAACATCAACATCAACATCAACATCAACATCAACATCAACATCAACATCAACATCAACATCAACATCAACATCAACATCAACATCAACATCAACATCAACATCAACATCAACATCAACATCAACATCAACATCAACATCAACATCAACTTCAACATCAACATCAACATCAACATCAACATCAACATCAACATCAACATCAACATCAACATCAACATCAACATCAACATCAACATCAACATCAACATCAACATCAACATCAACATCAACATCAACTTCAACATCAACATCAACATCAACATCAACATCAACATCAACATCAACATCAACATCAACATCAACATCAACATCAACATCAACATCAACATCAACATCAACATCAACATCAACATCAACATCAACATCAACATCAACATCAATATCAACATCAACATCAACATCAACATCAACATCAACATCAACATCAACATCAACATCAACATCAACATCAACATCAACATCAACATCAACATCAACATCAACATCAACATCAACATCAACATCAACATCAACATCAACATCAACATCAACATCAACATCAACATCAACATCAACATCAACATCAACATCAACATCAACATCAACATCAACATCAACATCAACATCAACATCAACATCAACATCAACATCAACATCAACATCAACATCAACATCAACATCAACATCAACATCAACATCAACATCAACATCAACATCAACATCAACATCAACATCAACATCAACATCAACATCAACATCAACATCAACATCAACATCAACATCAACATCAACATCAACATCAACATCAACATCAACATCAACATCAACATCAACATCAACATCAACATCAACATCAACATCAACATCAACATCAACATCAACATCAACATCAACATCAACATCAACATCAACATCAACATCAACATCAACATCAACATCAACATCAACATCAACATCAACATCAACATCAACATCAACATCAACATCAACATCAACATCAACATCAACATCAACATCAACATCAACATCAACATCAACATCAACATCAACATCAACATCAACATCAACATCAACATCAACATCAACATCAACATCAACATCAACATCAACATCAACATCAACATCAACATCAACATCAACATCAACATCAACATCAACATCAACATCAACATCAACATCAACATCAACATCAACATCAACATCAACATCAACATCAACATCAACATCAACATCAACATCAACATCAACATCAACATCAATATCAACATCAACATCAACATCAACATCAACATCAACATCAACATCAACATCAACATCAACATCAACATCAACATCAACATCAACATCAACATCAACATCAACATCAACATCAACATCAACATCAACATCAACATCAACATCAACATCAACATCAACATCAACATCAACATCAACATCAACATCAACATCAACATCAACATCAACATCAACATCAACATCAACATCAACATCAACATCAACATCAACATCAACATCAACATCAACATCAACATCAACATCAACATCAACATCAACATCAACATCAACATCAACATCAACATCAACATCAACATCAACATCAACATCAACATCAACATCAACTTCAACATCAACATCAACATCAACATCAACATCAACATCAACATCAACATCAACATCAACATCAACATCAACATCAACATCAACATCAACATCAACATCAACATCAACATCAACATCAACATCAACATCAACATCAACATCAACATCAACATCAACATCAACATCAACATCAACATCAACATCAACATCAACATCAACATCAACATCAACATCAACATCAACATCAACATCAACATCAACATCAACATCAACATCAACATCAACATCAACATCAACATCAACATCAACATCAACATCAACATCAACATCAACATCAACATCAACATCAACATCAACATCAACATCAACATCAACATCAACATCAACATCAACATCAACATCAACATCAACATCAACATCAACATCAACATCAACATCAACATCAACATCAACATCAACATCAACATCAACATCAACATCAACATCAACATCAACATCAACATCAACATCAACATCAACATCAACATCAACATCAACATCAACATCAACATCAACATCAACATCAACATCAACATCAACATCAACATCAACATCAACATCAACATCAACATCAACATCAACATCAACATCAACATCAACATCAACATCAACATCAACATCAACATCAACATCAACATCAACATCAACATCAACATCAACATCAACATCAACATCAACATCAACATCAACATCAACATCAACATCAACATCACCATCAACATCAACATCAACATCAACATCAACATCAACATCAACATCAACATCAACATCAACATCAACATCAACATCAACATCAACATCAACATCAACATCAACATCAACATCAACATCAACATCAACATCAACATCAACATCAACATCAACATCAACATCAACATCAACATCAACATCAACATCAACATCAACATCAACATCAACATCAACATCAACATCAACATCAACATCAACATCAACATCAACATCAACATCAACATCAACATCAACATCAACATCAACATCAACATCAACAATAACAATAACAACAACAACAT
>CAJZLR020000084.1:0-19062 GCA_916050605.2 Platycheirus albimanus | reverse complement strand
TATTATTGTTTTATATGATGATGAGTGTGGACTGTATTTTAATTGTGATGTTAATAATATTTGTTGATTAGAATAAAAGATAGGTATTTTGTTGAATTGAGTGTTTAATTAAATGTGATAATGTATATATATAAATGTAATGTGTAAATTATAATGTCTTCTTGTGTAATGTGAATAGGTACTTATTGTTTTTGTGTTCTGCTGTTGCTTGCTGCGACTGCTTTTCTTGGTGGTTATCGTCAAAGTGAACGAGTAAGTGGCAAAATGCAAGCAACGGCAGAATGGATTAATTAGGTATAAAAGTAGAAGTAAAGTTCAAGGTTAGCAAGAGAGCAAGAGATTAAGAGAAGTTACAGTTATTAAATTTCAATAAAGTTAAAAATAATAGGGTGTGATTACAATTGTTTGGTGAGTTTCAACTATAATAATACTGTTGATTGAAGTTCATAACATTCAGCCCCCCCTGGAAGACTCCGGTCTTTCAGTAAACGGAAGAGGAGCAAGTTTCACTACGGGTCGTACATAACTGCGTTTATTTGTCCTTACAGTCACAACTCGGCATTTGTCGTCCTTTCCAAGATGTATTTTTGTTACCCGTCCAAGTATCCAGTTAGATGGAGGAAGGTTTGGTTCCTTTAAAAGCACAACATCGTCAACTTGAAAATTTCGTTGAACCTTTTGCCACTTTGGTCGAGTTTGAAGTGACGTCAGATACTCTTGGTGCCAGCGTTTCCAAAACCCTTGCATAAGTGCCTGCAAAAGAGACCAATTATTTCGGATTGAAACATTATTAATAGTTACATCGGGTACAGGGACTGTAGAATAAGATTCTCCAATCATAAAATGGGATGGAGTTAGAGAAGTGGGTTCGAGGTCAGTTGTTTGCCACATAGGCCGCGAGTTAAGAAGGCTTTCTATTTTCGTCAATAGGGTATACATTTCCTCGAAGGTAAGCTTGTGGTCACCGATAACTCGTTTAAGATGGGACTTTACGGATTTTATTCCAGCCTCCCACAACCCTCCAAAGTGAGGTGAAGAGGGAGGAATAAATTTCCACTCGATTTGGTCTTTAGAGAGATGATCGATGATGATGGTGTTCGTTTGCTGACTTAGAAGAAGATCGTATAATTCGCCCAGTTTTCTCTTAGCTCCATGAAAATTTGTTGCATTATCGCTCCATATTTCCGATGGCTTACCACGTCGTGCTACAAACCTATCTAGAGCCAAAAGAAATGCGTCAGTTGATAAGTCACTAACTAGCTCGATGTGGACACCTTTGGTGACGAAGCATACGAATAGTGCGATATATGCTTTTATGAACTTGGGATTTCGACCACGAGATAGACGAAGGATTATAATGCCTGCATAATCGCAATTTACCTTACTGAAGGGACGAGAAAAACGCACCCGTTCCACTGGAAGGTCCCCCATAAGTTGTTGTGATAAAGTTTGACGTTGTCGGAAACAATCGTTACAGCCAAAAACAATTTTACGCAACAAATTTCTACATCCAAGGATATAATAATTTTTTTTTAATAATGCAAGCATTAGGGTAACACCAGCGTGAAGATATTGTTTATGAATAGATTCGGCTATAAGTTTAGAAATAGGATGCGATTTACACAAAATTATTGGGTGTTTCTCGTTAAACGTTAAATCCGAATATGTTAAGCATCCACCAACCCGAAGAGTACTGGATTTGTCAAGGAACGGAGTAAGAGTCAATAGTTTATTTTTGGAGGGCAATTCTTTGCCGCTCCTTAAGCACTCGAATTCAACTCCTCTTTTTGCTTGCTTTGGCCCTTGTGGGAATTTATTCCACGCCAAATGCTTAGGCTCAACTAACAGTTTTATTGATAAAATAAATTCTTCAAGATTTGCTTTTTGGTACTGCAAAACCTGTATCAAAATATCCTTATCGCAAATTTCTTTCAAAATGTCGTCTCTTAAGGATGATATTATAAAAATTGCTAAGAACTTTGATGTTTTACATGAAAATTTTAACTCAGTTGTAGCAAATGTAGTTTCAATTCCTTCCCCGATCAAAACTGTTAGCAAATCAACGTCAACAGAGCCGTTAGATCCTGACTCTATTCATCCTTCATCCCTGCCCCCGAGTAACCCCTCTTCTTCTATACTCACCAAGTCTGCTCTCAAAAAGGGTAAGAAAAGGGGTCGTGAAGGATCATCGTCATCCAAAACTCCTTCCCCAGACCCAAAGCGCCCAAATTCAAGGAGAGTCATTCCAATAAGTATACCACTGCCTCCTCCCCTTCAAGAAGTAGATTTAACCACCGTCAACAGCTCTAGGGCCGATATCGATGCACCGGCGGTGGCGGTTCCCATTGAATTAGCTAGCACTACCCCATCTTGCTCTGAACCGAAAATATTATCAAGTTGTTCTAATACTAATACTAATACTAATACTAATACTAATGACATCAACGATTCGGAACCTCCCAAAAAAATAGAATCTGTTCCTAAGCCAAAACTAGTATTTGTATCCCGACTTGACCCTGAACTCCAACCCAATGACATAATTCAACATCTTGTTGCTAATAACTGCATTTCGAGTGCGTCAGCTATAAAATGCAATAAAATCAGTAAGCCTGACAGTTTCGTGTCATCGTTCAGGATAACTACTCCTCCAGCATTTTTCGGTCCTCTCTGCGACAATAAGTTTTGGCCTCCCGGTACACTTGTCAAAGAATTTGTAGTTCGATCAAAAAATCTCAATAATCGAGTTGCTAAAGTATCGGCTCCAAAAAACTTAATAGGATTACCCTCTTCTACCAAAATGTAAGAGGGATACGCAGCAAAACTGCTGAAGTTTTTAAAAACTCTCAAGCTTTTCCACATGATATCTTTGCTTTCACAGAAACATGGCTCAATAGTTCAGTTTTGGACACAGAAATTTTCGACGATGAGTTTTCTGTTTTCAGAAAGGATCGTCATGTGGATAAGCCGAAGGAAGTGGGCGGTGGTGTATTGATTGCTGTTCGTAATTGCATCTCATCTTCCCTTGTCTCTTTGCCCTTTAATGTTTCAATTGAACTCATTTGTGTTAAGGTTTCTTTTCAATCATATGATCTTTTTATTATTAATGTTTATATTCCACCGAAAAGTTCTGCGTCAGTTTTTGCCGAGCTATCGTTAATTCTTGATCATATGATTGATATTGCCAGTTCAAATAGCAACATTTTACTGTTGGGTGACTTCAATTTACCTAACATTATGTGGACCCCTTCTGAAGACGAGTCCTATTTAGAAGCTGCCTTGACTTCTTCGCAACAGGAACTTCTTCTTTTGGACAACATAACCTCTACTGACTTACAGCAAGTAAGCTGTATTAATAATTGTAGAAATCGAATTCTCGATTTAGTCTTTTCTTCTGACGCTGTTAGTACGGTAGTGGTAGAATCTACCTCTGCCATTTCTAACGTAGACTCCTACCATCCCCCATTGGATATATTTTTTGATATGAGCAGCAATTTACTTAATAACAGTAATGCCGAAGACTCTTCTTATTCACTTGATTTCCGTAAAGCTGACTTTCAATTACTTTACGACAATTTGAGTGCTTCTAATATTTCGAATATTCATGTTTGCTCTAACATTGACGACGCAGTTACTCAATTCTACGAAATTTTTGTTGATATATGTATATACAACAGAAGCTCCAACAACAACCGCAGATTATACTGACTCATAGTAATTTGCTATGACCCAGTATAAGCGGTGCATTGCAAAGCAGTGTCAGCAAATGTTGACATTTATTATTGTTTATTATAATATTAGGTCAATAAGAAATTATGAAATATACAAGTGTAATCAAAATATGTTAAGGTAAATATACTTACTATAAGATTAGGTCAATAAGAAATTACGAAATATACGATTGCAAGCAAAATATGTAGTAAGGAAATTATTAAATTGTTATGAAATAATAAAATGTATTGGAATTATTTGGTATAAATAGAGTTAAGTTTTGGCAAATAAATCAGAATAGTTTTCAAAACCCACAAAACGACTTCTCATTTGTTTGATACGATCCCCCACCCGTGGTTAGACGTATCAAACTCAAATATTTGGGGGCTCAACTAAAAGAGTAATTTAGCAAGCGTTCTTAGGGCTTACACTAAGAAATCAAGAAAAATAAGAAAAGTTTACAAGCGTTCTTAGGGCTTACACTAAGAAGTCAACGAAAATAAGTCAAGCCAAGCAAGCAAGCGAACCTAGTGACAACAATGGAGAAAATAATAGAAAAGCAGACGGAAACTGGAGAGATGATTAAAAATCTCTTGAAGAATTTCAAAAAATCACCAAAAATACGATTAACCCCGGAGTATCTTGCAAAGCAACGTCAAGCCTTGAAGGAACAATGGGACAAATTTGTGTTAAACGATACAGTAATACATGAAGTCTACAAGGAAGAAAAACAGTCATACATGGACCAAGGATATTTCGAGAACATTAACACTGTATACAAAGAGATGCTCAAACTGATTGAAGAAGCTCGTGAAGCAACTATAGAAGCCAACAAAACAACGGAAGAAGAAAGAAAGAAGGAAGAAGAAAACAATAAACAAGATGCAATGAATCCACAACAACAACGCTACAAACGGCAGAAAAATAAAATTGCTGTGTTTGTACGCCTATACAACAAGCTGAAAGAAGGTTTAACACAGTCACTTTCAAATCTCCTATACGAACAATACTTGAAAACACTAGATCAATATTGGAGAGATATTGTAGAAACACACGATGACATCATCTCAAACGCCACATCTTTAGACGAATCACAATACCTGAAACAAGATGAATATAGGGAGATAGAAAATATGTACCAGGAGATCTCAATCGAGACAAAAGAAAAAACAATGAAGAAGGAGCAGCAGAGAAATAGCACTAGCGAGCTGAGACTAGAGCGGATTAATATACCAACATACGATGGACGGTATGATGCTTGGCCATCGTTCTACGACCTCTTTAAAACTTTGGTACATAACAACCAATCATTAAACTCAATTCAAAAAATGCAGTATTTGAAGACACATCTAATGGAAGGACCAGGAAAAATAATTAAACATCTTCAAGTCACAGGAGACAACTACACAACGGCATGGGAACTAATTGAACAACGGTACAACAACAAGCGACTTATCTTCACTACATACATACAACAACTGATGAATCAACCCTCCGTTACCACAGAGTCGGCGAATTCACTGAAAAAACTACTGGACACAACACAAGAATGTATATCGGGAATAAAAAATTTGGGCATCGACACCTCAACTTGGGGAACACTAATTGCATACGTAATAAACCAAAAATTGGATAAGGAATCACAACGGTTATATGAACAAGCATTAACAAAACCCCGAGAAATTCAAGAGTTGGAACCACTGTTGCAGTTCATTGAGAAAAGGTTCCAATCTATGGAAACAATGAATAACAATCCTTTTCGAAAGACAACAAGGGATATGGCTTATCAACCAAGGACTTATCATTCAACACTACATACTACCAGATGCGAGCTATGCAAAGGTGACCATCAATTAAATGTGTGCAGAACATTTTTACAAAAGAGTGTACAGCAGCGATATGAAGTTGTTAAAGAAAAAAAGTTGTGCATGAACTGTCTACGACCAGGACACTTTACGTCCAACTGCTTGTCGCCTTCACGTTGCCAAAGATGTCAAAGAAAGCATCATACATCGACGCATCGTGAGCAATTCGCCTGTGAAAGCAAACCACAACTACAAACGGGGAGAATACAGTCCCACAACTGCACAACAGACAACAATGTCCTTCTTGCAACTGCCCTAATAAAAATCTTTGGACATAACAACAGCACACAATATATCAGAGCGTTGATAGACCAAGGTTCATAAGCGTCATTTATAACCGAGGACATAGCGAACAAACTTCAACTAAAGAAAACAAAAATAGATGCAACCGTTTCTGGACTTGGATCGCACGAAGTATCAACAATAAAATACAAGGTGCACATCACCTTAAGTAATAACCCAGACATTTCAACAACAGCATATGTTCTTAAAAATGTCACTAAAACACTTCCATCCACTCGAATAACAACAACAAAATGGGATCACCTACAAAAGTTAGTACTGGCCGACCCGACTTACAACATCCCAAGTAAGATCGACATGATTCTGGGTGCAGAAGTAATTGCCGAAATACTTCAGGAGGGAGTCATCAAAGGAAAACAAGGATCACCTATAGCACAACAAACCATATTTGGATGGATCATATCCGGGAACACAACTATTACCAAGACAAATCATCTCTCGTTGTCATGTCATATAACTCTTACGGATTTAGAGAACCAAGTACGTAAGTTTTGGGAGTCTGAAGAACTTGGAACAACAAACACAGAAAAAGCACAAATAGACGAAGTAACGTGTGAAGAGTACTTTACCCAAACAGTAACACGTAACAAGGAAGGCAGATACATAGTAAGAATACCGTTTGAAATTCCCCCAGAGCAAGAACTAGCCAACAATAACTCAAGACAAAGGGCAACAGCAAGATTAATGCACATGGAAAAAGTTTTTGGAAGGAATCTGAAGCTAGGAGATGACTACCGTAATTTTATGAAAGAATATATTGAGTTGGGACACATGACCAAATGCAAGACAGCTGATGAGGAGGGAGCACATTACCTACCACACCACGCTGTTATCAATCCAAACAGCTCCACCACAAAGTTAAGGGTAGTATTTGACGCCTCAGCAAAGTCCGCAAAAGAATATAGCCTAAACCAAATAATGTACTCAGGCCCCAAAATACAAGAAGACCTCACGTCAATCCTCATCCGATGGCGAAAACATAAAATTGTGTTCTCAGCTGACATACAAAAAATGTACCGGCAAATCCTAATCGCCCCTTCAGATCGAAAATACGAACGTATACTATGGAGAAATTCACCACAAGAAGAGATATCGGAGTATGAACTGAATACAGTGACATATGGGACTGCATCGGCACCGTACTTAGCAATTAGAACTCTCAAACAGCTAGCTAAGGACGAAGGAAAAAATTTCCCAAAAGCAGAAAAAATTTTACTATCAGATTTCTATGTGGACGACGTCATGTCTGGCGGAGACTCAATAGAAGAAGTGAGAGAAGTGAAAAGGCAGCTAACAAATATCCTTCAAGCAGGTGGATTTAGTTTGCACAAATGGAATAGTAACATAAACAAACTACTTGGAAAAGAAGTTCACTCAGTAAACAGTCTCGAGTTAAATAAAGAAGAGTACGTGAAAACATTAGGAATTCAATGGCATCCATTAAAAGACTATTTTTCTTTGAAGTAAAACCATATCAATCAAAATCAACCTGGACTAAAAGAAATGTACTGTCGGAAATCGCTCGAATATTTGATCCATTAGGATGGATCGCACCAATCGTTCTGAGGGCAAAATTAATAATGCAAGACATCTGGATGGAAGAAAAATTAGATTGGGATGACCCTCTACCTGCCAAAATAAAAACGAAATGGGAAGATTACAGAAGCGATCTTAATAACATACAGCAGATACAAATACAAAGATGGACGGGATATTCACGTACGATCCCTAGAGTCGAAATTCACGGATTTTGTGACGCATCAGAAAGAGCGTATGGAGCCGCTGTATATATGCGCATAATAGATAAGGAAGCAAAGGTTACAACCACCTTGCTAACATCCAAATCAAAGGTCACTCCAAATCAAAACAAACATAAAAACAAGAACACCCTAACTATACCAAAACTTGAACTATGCGGAGCTGTCCTACTAGCAAATTTGTTATGTAAAGTAAAAAAGGATCTGGATATTGAATCAGTACAAACATATGCATGGTGTGATTCAACAGTTGTTCTAGCTTGGATAAGTGCAACTCCAAAAAATGGAAGACATATGTTTCACACAGAGTACAGCAAATCCAAACACTTAATACAGGGTACTCATGGAATCACGTTAGATCAGAAGATAATCCTGCAGACCTAGCATCAAGAGGTTCGTCTCCAAGAGCTTTGAAAGAATCATCCATATGGTGGAAGGGACCCATGTGGCTCCAATCAAGGCAACCTATTGAGTCACCACCAAGAGCAAACTTAGTAACTGAGCTAGAACTTAAGATCACGTCACATCATATCATGAAGGAAGAATTAATCACCCATGAAGACATTAGATCTAGATTTTCATCGCTTACACGATTGATCAGAGTGATAGCCTTATGGTGCAGATATATAAACATCGTAAGAGAAAAGGTTAAAGAAAAGAAAAGACAGAACAACCTCAAAACTACTGCATCAATAAACATCATCACACAAAGAGAGATTCAGAAGGAAACCAAGGCACTACAGAAACAAGGACTATTACAATCAAGAATACAAAATTCATTCGTCAAACTAAGCACAACTGAGCTGAAGAACGCTCTCCACACTATCATAAAAATGGCACAAGAACCACTACACGAAGAATATAAGGCCATAGAACACCAAGATTCATTACCGGCTAGAAGCAAACTAGCAAATCTTACGCCATTTATCAAGGAAGGCATATTAAGAGTTGGAGGAAGGTTACAAAATTCTCATCTATCCACAGACGCAAAGCATCCCGTCATAATTCCACACAAGTCACATTTGGCTAAATTGATCATAGATTGGGCACATAAGGCAACACTTCACGGAGGAAATGATCTGACTATGGCATGTATCTTAACAAAATACTGGATAATAAAAGGAAGAGGTGAAGTAAACCATTTCATTAAAAGGTGTATAAAATGCCAAAGGTTTAACTTACGAAACCAGGCACAACTAATGGGTAATTTGCCTTCACCACGAGTAACCATATCAAGACCATTCACGCACACCGGAGTAGACTATGCAGGACCATTTATGATGAAAACGAGCAAAATCCGCAATGCAAAGTTAACGAAAGGATATATTGCTGTTTTTGTCTGCCTATCAACAAAGGCATTCCATCTTGAAGCAGTATCTGATCTTTCCACTGACACATTCCTAGCCGCATTTGATAGACTGAGCTCAAGACGAGGACTGATAAGCCACCTATACAGTGACAACGCCACAAACTTTATAGGAGCCTGTAATAAAATCAAAAGGCATTATCAAAACAAAGATGACGATTTCAATGAGACAATGGCAAAACAAGGAGTAACTTGGCACTTCATTCCCCCAGCATCTCCACACTTTGGCGGACTATGGGAAGCTGGAGTTAAATCCGTGAAACTTCACCTAAAAAAGACAATTGGCGATACCCATCTCACATTTGAAGAATTCTCAACGTTACTCTCCAAAATAGAGGCATGCCTTAACTCAAGACCATTATGTCCAATGAATGGTACCACTGAGGATATAGAATCATTAACCCCAGCACATTTCCTGATTGGTTCTAATATGTTCTGTAGGGATACAGATAATATACTAACCGTTAGAGAAAACAAGCTCACGAGATGGGAATATATAAACAAATTACAACAACAGTTCTGGAGAAAGTGGTCATCTGAATATCTTACTAGACTCCAACGGCGACCCAAATGGACAGCTACCTCGAATAACATCGAAGAAGGAGACCTGGTGCTTATTCGAGAAGACAACATCGCACCCACAAATTGGTGTATGGGAAGAGTACAAGCAACACATCCTGGGAAAGACGGTCACGTTCGAGTCATTACAATCAAAACACCTTCTGGATATTTAACGCGCCCCATAACTAAAATATCCAAACTAGCAACCGATGAACCAACAGAAATTTCGACAATTGATAAAATTTCAGGCATTAGACAAAACAACCAAACATTAAGTAAAGAAAAATCCAACGAGAATCTGAAAGTAGAGGAAAGGGAACAAAATAACAAAGCAAATAACAAGAATCCAATAATAATAAATCAAGATAGAGAAACACTAAAATTACAGTGTATTCATTCGTTAAAACCACGAAAAATATATACAAAATTCAAGATACGACCAACTACTATACCTGTTAGACCACCTATTGAAGTACTCATAGAACGACACCAAGCGAGAAAGCGCAGAAATGAATCAACGATACCCATTAACACAAAAAGAGCACGACCCAACATCCCGTCTTTGATAATATCTATTGCGTTAGCATCAATTATATGGCCAATACCAGGGCACGCTCAATTTTCCAACACCCCTTTTAATACACATCCAGGACTATACTTCGAGGACAATGGTGTTATTAATCTCATGTCATCGAAATGGCGCATGCTGACATATTATAACTTAGCTACATACAAAAGCCAACTAGTAGGACTACACAACATGGTGCAAGAAATAGAGCTAGGATGTAAGACTCTAAACTCATCTGAATGCCTCAACATCCTAACAATATTAACAACAAATGTAGCAAGTATCGAAGAACGAAATCAAATTCTCTATGAGAGGGGGGGAAGAGTCAAAAGATCCCCTTTTGACGTTATTGGAAAAATATCGAACCAACTATTTGGAGTATTAGACCAAGATTACGCTCACGATATTGAAATACAGATAGACAAAATTAAACGAAACGACGAATACACCCGCAAACTCCTACAAAACCAAACTTCAATTGTCGAAACTACCCTCAACATCCTTCAGACCACAGGTCAACAAACCACAAGCCAATATAAACTGCTACAAGAAAGGATTAGTAATATAACCACAGAAATGCAGAACACAATAAGTAACGTCCAGCAGACGCAACTACTCACAATTCTAGGACTTACTACGCACATGTATGTTACCAACATCAAACAAATTCAAGATTCATTATTAGACGTCGTGCTCAACACCCAACATGGAACAACCCACCATTTGATAATAACTCCCCAACAATTGAGACAACATCTGATCGATATTCGGCAACACATTCCTGCAACTATGACATTACCAGCCAGCGAACGACTAGATCAATTACTCCAGATCTACAAGTTGATGAATGTTCATGGAAGAATAACTATGAACTACATTATTTTCGAATGCAAAATTCCAATATTAGATTCAGATAAATACCAAGTGTATAGGATAATACCAGTCCCCACACCATATCATGACTACTTTACATTTATCGCACCATCATCAAAATACATACTGACTAATCTTGCACGAGAAAAATACTATCCAATGCAGGAAAGCGAATTCGATAAATGTATACCAATAGAAGAAGGACTTCACTATTGCTCAAAACGCCATCCACTATATAACCTACAGTCAAACACATCCCAATGTGAAATCAATCTACTAAACCACAACAAAGAAATAGAAGGAAAATGTGAACTGATACACATTAAGCCCAGACAAGTCTGGACCTTGCTACGGAATATGAACAGTTGGTTATATGTAATGGACAAGGAAACATCTTTCAACCTAGTGTGCAAGGAACAGACATATACCGTTACTTTGGTCAATGACGGAATACTCACTTTAGAACCTGGATGCCAACTCAGTTTGGACACTATGGTTATCACTGCTCACGGATCCTTTACAACAAGATTGAATGCATCGTTTACGCCACAACTCAATCTAAGCACCATCTTACCCAAATTCGCTAAAGAACCTCTCATCCACTATCCCAGCGCAGTACGCATATTCCATTATCCAGACGAGCAAATTAGAAACCTAGAGCATTCCGTACAGCAATTGAAGGAAGCTGAGAACGACAGTCCCGAAGACTCCAAAAACAACAACACACATCATGTCGTGCATTATTCCAGTTCCACAATATTCATCATAGTGCTGATCATTGTAGCCATAAGAAGATATCGGAAACAACACCAATTCCCTATACCAGCACCAAGAACGACCGCTTAATATCCAGGGGGGAAAATGTTGATATATGTATATACAACAGAAGCTCCAACAACAACCGCAGATTATACTGACTCATAGTAATTTGCTATGACCCAGTATAAGCGGTGCATTGCAAAGCAGTGTCAGCAAATGTTGACATTTATCATTGTTTATTATAATATTAGGTCAATAAGAAATTATGAAATATACAAGTGTAATCAAAATATGTTAAGGTAAATATACTTACTATAAGATTAGGTCAATAAGAAATTACGAAATATACGATTGCAAGCAAAATATGTAGTAAGGAAATTATTAAATTGTTATGAAATAATAAAATGTATTGGAATTATTTGGTATAAATAGAGTTAAGTTTTGGCAAATAAATCAGAATAGTTTTCAAAACCCACAAAACGACTTCTCATTTGTTTGATACGATCCCCCACCCGTGGTAAGACGTATCAAACTCAAACAATTTTCAATAGCGGCTTGATAAATTCAATTCCTCTTAAGATATCTAAAAATATCAACTCCAGCCATCCGTGGTACACGAAAGAGCTTAAATGTCTACGCAACGAACGGAATAAGGCTTGGAAGTCTTACATTAAAAGTCTTTCAATTTCTGATCAAAATGTGTTCCTTGCACTTTTTGAAGAGTTTAATTTACTTTCCAGAAACCTATATGCAGCATATGTGAAGGAAATGGAAATTTCGTTGAAGATTGATCCAAAGAAATTTTGGAAGTTTGTAAATTTAAAGAAAAAGTCTGATGGGTATCCAGTGAACTTTGTTTACAAAGATTCCGCTTTGACAAGCTCACCTGAGATATGCAATGCGTTTGCAAAGCATTTCAGTAAGTCCTTTATTGAAAATCCTGTCAATATAGACTTTGATTTCTTTGACTACTCCCGTGATTTCCCCCAAGCCACTTTTAACAACATCCAAATTGATAATGATAAAGTTTTGCATTATCTTTCATTGCTGAAAGATGATTACTCTCCCGGTCCTGATGGCATTCCTCCTATTATATTAAAAAAATGTTCCTCCGTTTTAGCTTCTCCCTTGCAATTCCTTTTCAACCTATCCCTTAAGTCCGGTAAATTTCCTCAAGTATGGAAAGATTCATTCATTACTCCCGTCTTCAAAAAGGGTAATAAGTCCGATATTACCAACTAAAGACCGATTTCTAAACTGTCCTCTATTCCAAAGCTTTTCGAACAAGCAGTTTGTGATAGTATAACGTTTTTCTGCAAACATTTAATCTGCCATCAACAACACGGCTTTATGCAGAAGCGGTCTACTGTCACAAACTTATTAACCTTTATGAACAAGTGCTCAAAGGCATTAGAGAGTGGACATGAGCTGGATTGTATCTACACAGATTTCTCAAAAGCTTTTGACCAACTCTCACATGAAATTATCATTTTCAAATTGAAAGCTCTAGGTTTCCCTGTAGGATTTGTAAATTGGATATATTCATATCTCCGAAACAGATCATACATAGTCAAGTTCAGAAATTCGTTTTCTAGTCCTTTCCCAGCAAAATCAGGAGTCCCACAAGGCAGCCATCTTGGTCCGTTACTGTTTATACTAGCTATCAATGACGTAACTTCGTGTATTCATTCTAGTGAGATCCTTGTTTTCGCTGATGATATGAAAATTTTCAAATCTATTAACTCAGCTAATGACCGCGTAGAATTGCAAGCCGACATCGACAGATTTGCTATCTTGTGTAGCAAGAATTGTTTAAGCCTGAATCCAGCGAAATGTCAGACAATGACTTTTTCAAGGAAACGGGTACCAAGTACACACGGCTATTACATTTCACAACAAGTTTTGCATCGCGTTTTTAGTTTTAAAGATCTGGGAGTAAACTTTAGCCCAGACTTGAGTTTCACGGAACACATCAACTTTATTGTTAAAAAAGCTAATTCCATGTTGGGATTTGTTAAAAGATGGTCGAAGGAATTTCAAAATCCTTATGTAACCCTAGCTTTATATAACTGTCATGTTCGTCCCCATCTAGAATATGCATCACAGGTATGGTCTCCTTTCTACGAAGTTCATAAGTCTAGGATAGAGGCAGTTCAGCGTAATTTTATTCGATTTGCTTTAAAAGGTCTCTCCTGGGCAGATCCATACAACCTCCCACCTTACGAACACCGGATTCAACTTCTACAGATTCAAACTTTGTCACAAAGGCGTATTAACAATGATGTTATTTTTATTCACCAACTTTTAACGGGATCTTTGGACTCACCCGATCTTCTATCGTGTGTAGGTTTTAATTATCGCGGAGGGGCTCATCATCTTCGTAGATTAGAGCTATTGCATTGTCCCCAACACCGTACTAATTATGGCATGAATGAACCTCTTACCCGCATGTGCTAACTTTTCAACTCAAATAAAAGTATTGTTGATATTAATATTAGTAAATCCTCTCTAAAAAAAACATTTAAAACCAGTGCACCACGCTCATAGTTTATGTTTTGTATGTTCTCAATGTTTTTGTATCTATTTTGTATAAATGTATGTGTTTATTAATTTTTTATTTTTTGTGCTTGTGTTATGCTATTTGTATATTTTGCTTACTAACAACTAACACCTGCACTAAATGATGTAGCCAGTGAGCACATAATAATGTGTTGGCTAATCTCTGATTGTAAGTTAATGCTTGATATAAGCTTCTTACTCTCGAGAACTGATAGTGTAAAAAAAAAAAAAAAAAAAAAAAAAAGTTATTTCCGAGCTAAATAACGAACAATGAGCACTTTTGATTAGAAGAGTTTTGGCTTCAGTAATTTCGTGAGCACACAAATAAGGATACGATTTTCGATTTTGTTTAAAACGCGAATTTCGATAAAACCGATAAATATATGCCACGACGCGAACAAGCTTAGACCAATTTGAGTATTTGGAAATTAAGTTTTCAAGGATATTTTCAGTGTTCAAATTTGAAGCGAATACCTGAACCTTTGTACGTTTTCGTTCTTCCAAATCTTCGTTAGAAATCCCTTCTACGGTATACTGAGAAACTGGCCAATCAGTAGGTTTTTTGGTTAACCAGGACGGTCCTTGCCACCATATGTCTGTCGATAGTAAAAGTGACGGGGAAATTCCTCCCGATGCGACATCAGCTGGATTTTGTGATGAACGAACATGATTCCAGCACTTGAATGGTAACGTAGATTGAATTTCCGACGTCCTATTCGTAACAAAAACAGACCATTTTTTAGGCGTAGCAGCTAACCAGTGTAAGACTATTGACGAATCTGTCCATGCGAAAACTCGAAGCTCCTTCTCCTGTAAGGAAACCTTAATCTTATTAATGAGTCGTGTTAGTAGAAGGGCTCCACAAAGCTCGAGTTTTGCCAAGGATAAAACTTTAATTGGAGCAACCCTGCTTTTTGCTGCTACAATCGAGATCGTGACGGTTCCACTAGCATCCACACTGCGACAATAAACCACGGCAGCATACGCGTCCAATGATGCATCACAAAATGCATGTAGTTCTTTATTTTTTGCGTTTGACCACATTATCCTCGGAATTGATATTGATTCCACCAAATAGAGTTCATCGCGCATGGTTTTCCATCGAATTGCAAGTTCTTCAGGAACATCTTCGTCCCAGGCTATTTTCACTCGCCACAAGTCCTGGAAAAAGATTTTGATTGCAACTACTACCGGAGAAAGGAAGCCAAGAGGATCAAATACTCGTGACGCATCGGAAAGTATACGACGATTTGTGCAGGTTGTTGGCTGAGGCAGAGCAACCTTGTACGAAAAGCAATCTTTTGA
The DNA here is from genome assembly GCA_916050605.2 of Platycheirus albimanus. Classification (NCBI taxonomy): domain Eukaryota; kingdom Metazoa; phylum Arthropoda; class Insecta; order Diptera; family Syrphidae; genus Platycheirus; species Platycheirus albimanus. The sequence goes on along the minus strand of CAJZLR020000084.1, from coordinate 3,438 downwards.
AGGACACCATTGAAGGCCAAGGACCTTGACCACACTCGATTCTTCAAATTGAACAGGGGTCATCTCACGCTGTTCTTCTGGCAAAGAAAGTAAAAGAGGCCAACAATTTGTTGTCCACTTCCGCAAGTTGAATCCGCCTAGTTTAAGAAGCTCTACAAGTTCCATTCGAAGGGAGATGACATCCTCAATAGAATCTGCACCCGAAAATACGTCGTCGACGTAAAAATCATTAAGAATGATGTTCGATGCTCTAGGGTGCGTTTTTGCATAATCAAGTGCAAGTTGTTTTAACGTGCGTACCGATAAGAAAGGCGCCGCCGATGTGCCGTATGTCACTGTTAGCAACTTGAAATGTTTTAGTGGTTCCTCTGGAGAAGAACGCCATATGATCCGTTGGTAGTCAGTGTGGTTCGGTGCAACCAAAATCTGACGGAACATTTTCTCTATATCCCCAGATATAACATAGACGTGTCGACGACTTCTAAGACAAATAGTGAAGATATCGTGCTGAATAGTCGGGCCAACAAGAAGAAGCTCGTTGAGAGAAGATTTTTCCGAATGAGAAGATTTAGCTGAACCATCAAATACAACCCTCAACTTAGTGGTAGTACTATCACTTTTTAATACGGCATGGTGGGGTAAATAATAACAGCTGTTAGTTGGTTGATCTACTTCACGCTGAGGTATTTCTTCCATATGCCCTAATTTGAGATACTCATTAAGAAACTGAGTATATTGAACCTTTAATTCAGGATAAACTAAAAATCTGCGTTCCATAGAACGTAATCGATTAAGAGCGATGCCAAAAGAGTTGCAAAGTTTCGAACTTAAGTCCGGTTTAAATGGTAGTTGCACTACGTAACGTCCATCAGATGACCGCGTATGTGTTGCAATGAAATGTTCTTCAGCCTTTTCCTCCTCAACTGAAAGTAACGATTGATCGTTAACCTCTTCCAATCGCCGAAATCGTTCCAAATCAAACTCTTGTGAAATGTCAATCTGCGTAACAAATGACTCTACTGCGTGATTTGAGAATGAACGCTGCTGCTCCATGCTACCCGCTATCACCCAACCAAATATAGTGAAGATAGAATTAGGAACGTCTGCTCTTTTGGAAGCCGAAGGGAATTTTATAATGTCAAACACCCTGTCTGCACCTATCAAGATATCAATAGGACCTGGCTTATTGAAGCTAGGGTCAGCTAGTTCAAGCGACCGGTGGGATTTAGCATTTGAAACCACTAAGGAGACCGGTGGAAGTAGAGAAGTTAGCTTAGAGATGACATGGCAATCAATTTCAATATTGTTTGTATCATAACGAGAACATAAATTAAGGGAAACCACGCCATTCGTAACACCGGCTGAAGTGGACGCAACACCCATTATAGGAACACGCGACGGCTTGCGAAACAATCCCAAACGTTGGACGACCTGCTCTGTTATGAAAGAGACTTGCGATCCTGTATCCAACAAAACGCGAATTTCATGAGGAGTTCCTTGTTTATCCTTAACCAATACGACAGCAGTAGGCAGAAGAGTAGAAAAATGTGTAGAGGGTTCTAGCGAATGACAATTAACATTTGTAGGCTCAGAAGAAATATTTGACGACGAGGATATAGCAGCGACAACTGTTGGAGCTACTGGTTCAGTAGGGTGAACCAACGTATTATGTCGCTTGTTGCATAACTTGCAGCGTAAATACAACCGACATCTGTTTGATCCGTGTCCTAGGCGAAAGCAATTGAAGCATAGTTTATTTTCCTTAACAAAGTCGCGACGAGCTTCAGAACTAAGAGAAGAGAAAGATTTGCAAGCAGAAAGAAGGTGGTCTTCCTTGCATTTTGGACAACCTACTTTGGCTTCAATCAAGTGTGATCGAACGCTTTGCTGAGCGTTGTTAGTTCGTTTAGTAAGAGAAGAGTCAGATGCTGCTGGACCGCAAGCTTCAAGGCAATTGCACCTTACTTGTAAAAAGTCTAAAAACTCTTGCACTGTGCAATCGGTTCTAGACCCTACTTCATGTGCCCACTCTTGTTTAGTTTCAAAGTCCAGTTTTTGAAGCAAAATATGTATGATCCACGGATCTCTCGACGTAATTTTTAAAGAATTCAAACCCCGTATTACCTCGTCAGCTTGATCGAATATTTTGCGTAATAACGTAGCATTTGGAGAATTTACGGACGGTAACGACAAAAATGTTTTGATGAAAGATTGTACAATTAAATAAGCTCGATCGTAGCGCTCTTCCAACTTTTCCCAAGCTTCGATATAGTTTTGCTCTGTACAAGGAGTGTTTTTAAATAAATCAGCAGGTTGCTTCCCTAAGAACGATTTTAAGTACTGGAACTTTTGAGTCCCAGTAAGAGACTTATTCGTATCTATAGTCCCCAAGAATATATCTTTAAAACCTGGCCACTCCTTGTAATCTCCATCAAAAGTAGGTACCACGAGTTTTGGCAATTGAACGGATGTCGAAGACTTCACAGCTTCTATGTTTTTTAAGAATTGCGATTGTTGTGTAGAAAGGGATTCACTTATGGAAGCAACGTTTATCTCTGGAGCAGGGGAAGGCTCGGAAACAGGTGTTTTTTTACGAATAGCACTGGTCATTGCCGCATGGGCTGTTAAATATTTGACTTCATACTCCTCGTATTCTGCTTCAGGGTCGACGTACCCTTCATCGCCAACAAAGTCATACATTTTGTCTGACATGGCATTAAAATCAGACCAGTGGTCATTTAGCCTCGAGAAATGAATCTCCAGAGAAGAAAGCGTTGTTTGATCACTAATACCTTCTGCAAAAGTTAATTGCATTGAAAGAGCTGCCTTTGCGCGACCACGTTTTCCCTTAACGAATTGCAATGTCATTTTTAAAGCAACAGAAGAATGTCAAAAAAAAACCGAATATGTTTTAGGTATTCACTCACAACAGCAAGTTTCCAATATTCCAATTTGCGTTAAAATAATTCAAATACACGTGTGGTTTTGAAAAGAATATGTATCGTGTACATATAACAAAAATACATATATACTCGTATCTCGTATATATGTAAGACGCACCGCACATGCAAAATGCATAAAATCAATTTAAAAAATTACCAATTTTAAGGGCAAGGGCATACATAAGTCATAAGCATGGCATGATATTGGAGAACGTATTTAATTAACTGTTTCAACAATTTAATTTCAGATTTTTCAGGCAATCACTTTAATCACGCACATCACTGATATCAAATTCAAAATTATTAATTATCCGGCTCGAAGGACCAATGTTTTATATGATGATGAGTGTGGACTGTATTTTAATTGTGATGTTAATAATATTTGTTGATTAGAATAAAAGATAGGTATTTTGTTGAATTGAGTGTTTAATTAAATGTGATAATGTATATATATAAATGTAATGTGTAAATTATAATGTCTTCTTGTGTAATGTGA
>CAJZLR020000083.1:0-19189 GCA_916050605.2 Platycheirus albimanus | reverse complement strand
ATCATTATCATTATCATTATCATTATCATTATCATTATCATTATCATTATCATTATCATTATCATTATCATTATCATTATCATTATCATTATCATTATCATTATCATTATCATTATCATTATCATTATCATTATCATTATCATTATCATTATCATTATCATTATCATTATCATTATCATTATCATTATCATTATCATTATCATTATCATTATCATTATCATTATCATTATCATTATCATTATCATTATCATTATCATTATCATTATCATTATCATTATCATTATCATTATCATTATCATTATCATTATCATTATCATTATCATTATCATTATCATTATCATTATCATTATCATTATCATTATCATTATCATTATCATTATCATTATCATTATCATTATCATTATCATTATCATTATCATTATCATTATCATTATCATTATCATTATCATTATCATTATCATTATCATTATCATTATCATTATCATTATCATTATCATTATCATTATCATTATCATTATCATTATCATTATCATTATCATTATCATTATCATTATCATTATCATTATCATTATCATTATCATTATCATTATCATTATCATTATCATTATCATTATCATTATCATTATCATTATCATTATCATTATCATTATCATTATCATTATCATTATCATTATCATTATCATTATCATTATCATTATCATTATCATTATCATTATCATTATCATTATCATTATCATTATCATTATCATTATCATTATCATTATCATTATCATTATCATTATCATTATCATTATCATTATCATTATCATTATCATTATCATTATCATTATCATTATCATTATCATTATCATTATCATTATCATTATCATTATCATTATCATTATCATTATCATTATCATTATCATTATCATTATCATTATCATTATCATTATCATTATCATTATCATTATCATTATCATTATCATTATCATTATCATTATCATTATCATTATCATTATCATTATCATTATCATTATCATTATCATTATCATTATCATTATCATTATCATTATCATTATCATTATCATTATCATTATCATTATCATTATCATTATCATTATCATTATCATTATCATTATCATTATCATTATCATTATCATTATCATTATCATTATCATTATCATTATCATTATCATTATCATTATCATTATCATTATCATTATCATTATCATTATCATTATCATTATCATTATCATTATCATTATCATTATCATTATCATTATCATTATCATTATCATTATCATTATCATTATCATTATCATTATCATTATCATTATCATTATCATTATCATTATCATTATCATTATCATTATCATTATCATTATCATTATCATTATCATTATCATTATCATTATCATTATCATTATCATTATCATTATCATTATCATTATCATTATCATTATCATTATCATTATCATTATCATTATCATTATCATTATCATTATCATTATCATTATCATTATCATTATCATTATCATTATCATTATCATTATCATTATCATTATCATTATCATTATCATTATCATTATCATTATCATTATCATTATCATTATCATTATCATTATCATTATCATTATCATTATCATTATCATTATCATTATCATTATCATTATCATTATCATTATCATTATCATTATCATTATCATTATCATTATCATTATCATTATCATTATCATTATCATTATCATTATCATTATCATTATCATTATCATTATCATTATCATTATCATTATCATTATCATTATCATTATCATTATCATTATCATTATCATTATCATTATCATTATCATTATCATTATCATTATCATTATCATTATCATTATCATTATCATTATCATTATCATTATCATTATCATTATCATTATCATTATCATTATCATTATCATTATCATTATCATTATCATTATCATTATCATTATCATTATCATTATCATTATCATTATCATTATCATTATCATTATCATTATCATTATCATTATCATTATCATTATCATTATCATTATCATTATCATTATCATTATCATTATCATTATCATTATCATTATCATTATCATTATCATTATCATTATCATTATCATTATCATTATCATTATCATTATCATTATCATTATCATTATCATTATCATTATCATTATCATTATCATTATCATTATCATTATCATTATCATTATCATTATCATTATCATTATCATTATCATTATCATTATCATTATCATTATCATTATCATTATCATTATCATTATCATTATCATTATCATTATCATTATCATTATCATTATCATTATCATTATCATTATCATTATCATTATCATTATCATTATCATTATCATTATCATTATCATTATCATTATCATTATCATTATCATTATCATTATCATTATCATTATCATTATCATTATCATTATCATTATCATTATCATTATCATTATCATTATCATTATCATTATCATTATCATTATCATTATCATTATCATTATCATTATCATTATCATTATCATTATCATTATCATTATCATTATCATTATCATTATCATTATCATTATCATTATCATTATCATTATCATTATCATTATCATTATCATTATCATTATCATTATCATTATCATTATCATTATCATTATCATTATCATTATCATTATCATTATCATTATCATTATCATTATCATTATCATTATCATTATCATTATCATTATCATTATCATTATCATTATCATTATCATTATCATTATCATTATCATTATCATTATCATTATCATTATCATTATCATTATCATTATCATTATCATTATCATTATCATTATCATTATCATTATCATTATCATTATCATTATCATTATCATTATCATTATCATTATCATTATCATTATCATTATCATTATCATTATCATTATCATTATCATTATCATTATCATTATCATTATCATTATCATTATCATTATCATTATCATTATCATTATCATTATCATTATCATTATCATTATCATTATCATTATCATTATCATTATCATTATCATTATCATTATCATTATCATTATCATTATCATTATCATTATCATTATCATTATCATTATCATTATCATTATCATTATCATTATCATTATCATTATCATTATCATTATCATTATCATTATCATTATCATTATCATTATCATTATCATTATCATTATCATTATCATTATCATTATCATTATCATTATCATTATCATTATCATTATCATTATCATTATCATTATCATTATCATTATCATTATCATTATCATTATCATTATCATTATCATTATCATTATCATTATCATTATCATTATCATTATCATTATCATTATCATTATCATTATCATTATCATTATCATTATCATTATCATTATCATTATCATTATCATTATCATTATCATTATCATTATCATTATCATTATCATTATCATTATCATTATCATTATCATTATCATTATCATTATCATTATCATTATCATTATCATTATCATTATCATTATCATTATCATTATCATTATCATTATCATTATCATTATCATTATCATTATCATTATCATTATCATTATCATTATCATTATCATTATCATTATCATTATCATTATCATTATCATTATCATTATCATTATCATTATCATTATCATTATCATTATCATTATCATTATCATTATCATTATCATTATCATTATCATTATCATTATCATTATCATTATCATTATCATTATCATTATCATTATCATTATCATTATCATTATCATTATCATTATCATTATCATTATCATTATCATTATCATTATCATTATCATTATCATTATCATTATCATTATCATTATCATTATCATTATCATTATCATTATCATTATCATTATCATTATCATTATCATTATCATTATCATTATCATTATCATTATCATTATCATTATCATTATCATTATCATTATCATTATCATTATCATTATCATTATCATTATCATTATCATTATCATTATCATTATCATTATCATTATCATTATCATTATCATTATCATTATCATTATCATTATCATTATCATTATCATTATCATTATCATTATCATTATCATTATCATTATCATTATCATTATCATTATCATTATCATTATCATTATCATTATCATTATCATTATCATTATCATTATCATTATCATTATCATTATCATTATCATTATCATTATCATTATCATTATCATTATCATTATCATTATCATTATCATTATCATTATCATTATCATTATCATTATCATTATCATTATCATTATCATTATCATTATCATTATCATTATCATTATCATTATCATTATCATTATCATTATCATTATCATTATCATTATCATTATCATTATCATTATCATTATCATTATCATTATCATTATCATTATCATTATCATTATCATTATCATTATCATTATCATTATCATTATCATTATCATTATCATTATCATTATCATTATCATTATCATTATCATTATCATTATCATTATCATTATCATTATCATTATCATTATCATTATCATTATCATTATCATTATCATTATCATTATCATTATCATTATCATTATCATTATCATTATCATTATCATTATCATTATCATTATCATTATCATTATCATTATCATTATCATTATCATTATCATTATCATTATCATTATCATTATCATTATCATTATCATTATCATTATCATTATCATTATCATTATCATTATCATTATCATTATCATTATCATTATCATTATCATTATCATTATCATTATCATTATCATTATCATTATCATTATCATTATCATTATCATTATCATTATCATTATCATTATCATTATCATTATCATTATCATTATCATTATCATTATATTATCATTATCATTATCATTCATTATCATTATCATTATCATTATCATTATCATTATCATTATCATTATCATTATCATTATCATTATCATTATCATTATCATTATCATTATCATTATCATTATCATTATCATTATCATTATCATTATCATTATCATTATCATTATCATTATCATTATCATTATCATTATCATTATCATTATCATTATCATTATCATTATCATTATCATTATCATTATCATTATCATTATCATTATCATTATCATTATCATTATCATTATCATTATCATTATCATTATCATTATCATTATCATTATCATTATCATTATCATTATCATTATCATTATCATTATCATTATCATTATCATTATCATTATCATTATCATTATCATTATCATTATCATTATCATTATCATTATCATTATCATTATCATTATCATTATCATTATCATTATCATTATCATTATCATTATCATTATCATTATCATTATCATTATCATTATCATTATCATTATCATTATCATTATCATTATCATTATCATTATCATTATCATTATCATTATCATTATCATTATCATTATCATTATCATTATCATTATCATTATCATTATCATTATCATTATCATTATCATTATCATTATCATTATCATTATCATTATCATTATCATTATCATTATCATTATCATTATCATTATCATTATCATTATCATTATCATTATCATTATCATTATCATTATCATTATCATTATCATTATCATTATCATTATCATTATCATTATCATTATCATTATCATTATCATTATCATTATCATTATCATTATCATTATCATTATCATTATCATTATCATTATCATTATCATTATCATTATCATTATCATTATCATTATCATTATCATTATCATTATCATTATCATTATCATTATCATTATCATTATCATTATCATTATCATTATCATTATCATTATCATTATCATTATCATTATCATTATCATTATCATTATCATTATCATTATCATTATCATTATCATTATCATTATCATTATCATTATCATTATCATTATCATTATCATTATCATTATCATTATCATTATCATTATCATTATCATTATCATTATCATTATCATTATCATTATCATTATCATTATCATTATCATTATCATTATCATTATCATTATCATTATCATTATCATTATCATTATCATTATCATTATCATTATCATTATCATTATCATTATCATTATCATTATCATTATCATTATCATTATCATTATCATTATCATTATCATTATCATTATCATTATCATTATCATTATCATTATCATTATCATTATCATTATCATTATCATTATCATTATCATTATCATTATCATTATCATTATCATTATCATTATCATTATCATTATCATTATCATTATCATTATCATTATCATTATCATTATCATTATCATTATCATTATCATTATCATTATCATTATCATTATCATTATCATTATCATTATCATTATCATTATCATTATCATTATCATTATCATTATCATTATCATTATCATTATCATTATCATTATCATTATCATTATCATTATCATTATCATTATCATTATCATTATCATTATCATTATCATTATCATTATCATTATCATTATCATTATCATTATCATTATCATTATCATTATCATTATCATTATCATTATCATTATCATTATCATTATCATTATCATTATCATTATCATTATCATTATCATTATCATTATCATTATCATTATCATTATCATTATCATTATCATTATCATTATCATTATCATTATCATTATCATTATCATTATCATTATCATTATCATTATCATTATCATTATCATTATCATTATCATTATCATTATCATTATCATTATCATTATCATTATCATTATCATTATCATTATCATTATCATTATCATTATCATTATCATTATCATTATCATTATCATTATCATTATCATTATCATTATCATTATCATTATCATTATCATTATCATTATCATTATCATTATCATTATCATTATCATTATCATTATCATTATCATTATCATTATCATTATCATTATCATTATCATTATCATTATCATTATCATTATCATTATCATTATCATTATCATTATCATTATCATTATCATTATCATTATCATTATCATTATCATTATCATTATCATTATCATTATCATTATCATTATCATTATCATTATCATTATCATTATCATTATCATTATCATTATCATTATCATTATCATTATCATTATCATTATCATTATCATTATCATTATCATTATCATTATCATTATCATTATCATTATCATTATCATTATCATTATCATTATCATTATCATTATCATTATCATTATCATTATCATTATCATTATCATTATCATTATCATTATCATTATCATTATCATTATCATTATCATTATCATTATCATTATCATTATCATTATCATTATCATTATCATTATCATTATCATTATCATTATCATTATCATTATCATTATCATTATCATTATCATTATCATTATCATTATCATTATCATTATCATTATCATTATCATTATCATTATCATTATCATTATCATTATCATTATCATTATCATTATCATTATCATTATCATTATCATTATCATTATCATTATCATTATCATTATCATTATCATTATCATTATCATTATCATTATCATTATCATTATCATTATCATTATCATTATCATTATCATTATCATTATCATTATCATTATCATTATCATTATCATTATCATTATCATTATCATTATCATTATCATTATCTACATTATCATTATCATTATCATTATCATTATCATTATCATTATCATTATCATTATCATTATCATTATCATTATCATTATCATTATCATTATCATTATCATTATCATTATCATTATCATTATCATTATCATTATCATTATCATTATCATTATCATTATCATTATCATTATCATTATCATTATCATTATCATTATCATTATCATTATCATTATCATTATCATTATCATTATCATTATCATTATCATTATCATTATCATTATCATTATCATTATCATTATCATTATCATTATCATTATCATTATCATTATCATTATCATTATCATTATCATTATCATTATCATTATCATTATCATTATCATTATCATTATCATTATCATTATCATTATCATTATCATTATCATTATCATTATCATTATCATTATCATTATCATTATCATTATCATTATCATTATCATTATCATTATCATTATCATTATCATTATCATTATCATTATCATTATCATTATCATTATCATTATCATTATCATTATCATTATCATTATCATTATCATTATCATTATCATTATCATTATCATTATCATTATCATTATCATTATCATTATCATTATCATTATCATTATCATTATCATTATCATTATCATTATCATTATCATTATCATTATCATTATCATTATCATTATCATTATCATTATCATTATCATTATCATTATCATTATCATTATCATTATCATTATCATTATCATTATCATTATCATTATCATTATCATTATCATTATCATTATCATTATCATTATCATTATCATTATCATTATCATTATCATTATCATTATCATTATCATTATCATTATCATTATCATTATCATTATCATTATCATTATCATTATCATTATCATTATCATTATCATTATCATTATCATTATCATTATCATTATCATTATCATTATCATTATCATTATCATTATCATTATCATTATCATTATCATTATCATTATCATTATCATTATCATTATCATTATCATTATCATTATCATTATCATTATCATTATCATTATCATTATCATTATCATTATCATTATCATTATCATTATCATTATCATTATCATTATCATTATCATTATCATTATCATTATCATTATCATTATCATTATCATTATCATTATCATTATCATTATCATTATCATTATCATTATCATTATCATTATCATTATCATTATCATTATCATTATCATTATCATTATCATTATCATTATCATTATCATTATCATTATCATTATCATTATCATTATCATTATCATTATCATTATCATTATCATTATCATTATCATTATCATTATCATTATCATTATCATTATCATTATCATTATCATTATCATTATCATTATCATTATCATTATCATTATCATTATCATTATCATTATCATTATCATTATCATTATCATTATCATTATCATTATCATTATCATTATCATTATCATTATCATTATCATTATCATTATCATTATCATTATCATTATCATTATCATTATCATTATCATTATCATTATCATTATCATTATCATTATCATTATCATTATCATTATCATTATCATTATCATTATCATTATCATTATCATTATCATTATCATTATCATTATCATTATCATTATCATTATCATTATCATTATCATTATCATTATCATTATCATTATCATTATCATTATCATTATCATTATCATTATCATTATCATTATCATTATCATTATCATTATCATTATCATTATCATTATCATTATCATTATCATTATCATTATCATTATCATTATCATTATCATTATCATTATCATTATCATTATCATTATCATTATCATTATCATTATCATTATCATTATCATTATCATTATCATTATCATTATCATTATCATTATCATTATCATTATCATTATCATTATCATTATCATTATCATTATCATTATCATTATCATTATCATTATCATTATCATTATCATTATCATTATCATTATCATTATCATTATCATTATCATTATCATTATCATTATCATTATCATTATCATTATCATTATCATTATCATTATCATTATCATTATCATTATCATTATCATTATCATTATCATTATCATTATCATTATCATTATCATTATCATTATCATTATCATTATCATTATCATTATCATTATCATTATCATTATCATTATCATTATCATTATCATTATCATTATCATTATCATTATCATTATCATTATCATTATCATTATCATTATCATTATCATTATCATTATCATTATCATTATCATTATCATTATCATTATCATTATCATTATCATTATCATTATCATTATCATTATCATTATCATTATCATTATCATTATCATTATCATTATCATTATCATTATCATTATCATTATCATTATCATTATCATTATCATTATCATTATCATTATCATTATCATTATCATTATCATTATCATTATCATTATCATTATCATTATCATTATCATTATCATTATCATTATCATTATCATTATCATTATCATTATCATTATCATTATCATTATCATTATCATTATCATTATCATTATCATTATCATTATCATTATCATTATCATTATCATTATCATTATCATTATCATTATCATTATCATTATCATTATCATTATCATTATCATTATCATTATCATTATCATTATCATTATCATTATCATTATCATTATCATTATCATTATCATTATCATTATCATTATCATTATCATTATCATTATCATTATCATTATCATTATCATTATCATTATCATTATCATTATCATTATCATTATCATTATCATTATCATTATCATTATCATTATCATTATCATTATCATTATCATTATCATTATCATTATCATTATCATTATCATTATCATTATCATTATCATTATCATTATCATTATCATTATCATTATCATTATCATTATCATTATCATTATCATTATCATTATCATTATCATTATCATTATCATTATCATTATCATTATCATTATCATTATCATTATCATTATCATTATCATTATCATTATCATTATCATTATCATTATCATTATCATTATCATTATCATTATCATTATCATTATCATTATCATTATCATTATCATTATCATTATCATTATCATTATCATTATCATTATCATTATCATTATCATTATCATTATCATTATCATTATCATTATCATTATCATTATCATTATCATTATCATTATCATTATCATTATCATTATCATTATCATTATCATTATCATTATCATTATCATTATCATTATCATTATCATTATCATTATCATTATCATTATCATTATCATTATCATTATCATTATCATTATCATTATCATTATCATTATCATTATCATTATCATTATCATTATCATTATCATTATCATTATCATTATCATTATCATTATCATTATCATTATCATTATCATTATCATTATCATTATCATTATCATTATCATTATCATTATCATTATCATTATCATTATCATTATCATTATCATTATCATTATCATTATCATTATCATTATCATTATCATTATCATTATCATTATCATTATCATTATCATTATCATTATCATTATCATTATCATTATCATTATCATTATCATTATCATTATCATTATCATTATCATTATCATTATCATTATCATTATCATTATCATTATCATTATCATTATCATTATCATTATCATTATCATTATCATTATCATTATCATTATCATTATCATTATCATTATCATTATCATTATCATTATCATTATCATTATCATTATCATTATCATTATCATTATCATTATCATTATCATTATCATTATCATTATCATTATCATTATCATTATCATTATCATTATCATTATCATTATCATTATCATTATCATTATCATTATCATTATCATTATCATTATCATTATCATTATCATTATCATTATCATTATCATTATCATTATCATTATCATTATCATTATCATTATCATTATCATTATCATTATCATTATCATTATCATTATCATTATCATTATCATTATCATTATCATTATCATTATCATTATCATTATCATTATCATTATCATTATCATTATCATTATCATTATCATTATCATTATCATTATCATTATCATTATCATTATCATTATCATTATCATTATCATTATCATTATCATTATCATTATCATTATCATTATCATTATCATTATCATTATCATTATCATTATCATTATCATTATCATTATCATTATCATTATCATTATCATTATCATTATCATTATCATTATCATTATCATTATCATTATCATTATCATTATCATTATCATTATCATTATCATTATCATTATCATTATCATTATCATTATCATTATCATTATCATTATCATTATCATTATCATTATCATTATCATTATCATTATCATTATCATTATCATTATCATTATCATTATCATTATCATTATCATTATCATTATCATTATCATTATCATTATCATTATCATTATCATTATCATTATCATTATCATTATCATTATCATTATCATTATCATTATCATTATCATTATCATTATCATTATCATTATCATTATCATTATCATTATCATTATCATTATCATTATCATTATCATTATCATTATCATTATCATTATCATTATCATTATCATTATCATTATCATTATCATTATCATTATCATTATCATTATCATTATCATTATCATTATCATTATCATTATCATTATCATTATCATTATCATTATCATTATCATTATCATTATCATTATCATTATCATTATCATTATCATTATCATTATCATTATCATTATCATTATCATTATCATTATCATTATCATTATCATTATCATTATCATTATCATTATCATTATCATTATCATTATCATTATCATTATCATTATCATTATCATTATCATTATCATTATCATTATCATTATCATTATCATTATCATTATCATTATCATTATCATTATCATTATCATTATCATTATCATTATCATTATCATTATCATTATCATTATCATTATCATTATCATTATCATTATCATTATCATTATCATTATCATTATCATTATCATTATCATTATCATTATCATTATCATTATCATTATCATTATCATTATCATTATCATTATCATTATCATTATCATTATCATTATCATTATCATTATCATTATCATTATCATTATCATTATCATTATCATTATCATTATCATTATCATTATCATTATCATTATCATTATCATTATCATTATCATTATCATTATCATTATCATTATCATTATCATTATCATTATCATTATCATTATCATTATCATTATCATTATCATTATCATTATCATTATCATTATCATTATCATTATCATTATCATTATCATTATCATTATCATTATCATTATCATTATCATTATCATTATCATTATCATTATCATTATCATTATCATTATCATTATCATTATCATTATCATTATCATTATCATTATCATTATCATTATCATTATCATTATCATTATCATTATCATTATCATTATCATTATCATTATCATTATCATTATCATTATCATTATCATTATCATTATCATTATCATTATCATTATCATTATCATTATCATTATCATTATCATTATCATTATCATTATCATTATCATTATCATTATCATTATCATTATCATTATCATTATCATTATCATTATCATTATCATTATCATTATCATTATCATTATCATTATCATTATCATTATCATTATCATTATCATTATCATTATCATTATCATTATCATTATCATTATCATTATCATTATCATTATCATTATCATTATCATTATCATTATCATTATCATTATCATTATCATTATCATTATCATTATCATTATCATTATCATTATCATTATCATTATCATTATCATTATCATTATCATTATCATTATCATTATCATTATCATTATCATTATCATTATCATTATCATTATCATTATCATTATCATTATCATTATCATTATCATTATCATTATCATTATCATTATCATTATCATTATCATTATCATTATCATTATCATTATCATTATCATTATCATTATCATTATCATTATCATTATCATTATCATTATCATTATCATTATCATTATCATTATCATTATCATTATCATTATCATTATCATTATCATTATCATTATCATTATCATTATCATTATCATTATCATTATCATTATCATTATCATTATCATTATCATTATCATTATCATTATCATTATCATTATCATTATCATTATCATTATCATTATCATTATCATTATCATTATCATTATCATTATCATTATCATTATCATTATCATTATCATTATCATTATCATTATCATTATCATTATCATTATCATTATCATTATCATTATCATTATCATTATCATTATCATTATCATTATCATTATCATTATCATTATCATTATCATTATCATTATCATTATCATTATCATTATATCATTATCATTATCATTATCATTATCATTATCATTATCATTATCATTATCATTATCATTATCATTATCATTATCATTATCATTATCATTATCATTATCATTATCATTATCATTATCATTATCATTATCATTATCATTATCATTATCATTATCATTATCATTATCATTATCATTATCATTATCATTATCATTATCATTATCATTATCATTATCATTATCATTATCATTATCATTATCATTATCATTATCATTATCATTATCATTATCATTATCATTATCATTATCATTATCATTATCATTATCATTATCATTATCATTATCATTATCATTATCATTATCATTATCATTATCATTATCATTATCATTATCATTATCATTATCATTATCATTATCATTATCATTATCATTATCATTATCATTATCATTATCATTATCATTATCATTATCATTATCATTATCATTATCATTATCATTATCATTATCATTATCATTATCATTATCATTATCATTATCATTATCATTATCATTATCATTATCATTATCATTATCATTATCATTATCATTATCATTATCATTATCATTATCATTATCATTATCATTATCATTATCATTATCATTATCATTATCATTATCATTATCATTATCATTATCATTATCATTATCATTATCATTATCATTATCATTATCATTATCATTATCATTATCATTATCATTATCATTATCATTATCATTATCATTATCATTATCATTATCATTATCATTATCATTATCATTATCATTATCATTATCATTATCATTATCATTATCATTATCATTATCATTATCATTATCATTATCATTATCATTATCATTATCATTATCATTATCATTATCATTATCATTATCATTATCATTATCATTATCATTATCATTATCATTATCATTATCATTATCATTATCATTATCATTATCATTATCATTATCATTATCATTATCATTATCATTATCATTATCATTATCATTATCATTATCATTATCATTATCATTATCATTATCATTATCATTATCATTATCATTATCATTATCATTATCATTATCATTATCATTATCATTATCATTATCATTATCATTATCATTATCATTATCATTATCATTATCATTATCATTATCATTATCATTATCATTATCATTATCATTATCATTATCATTATCATTATCATTATCATTATCATTATCATTATCATTATCATTATCATTATCATTATCATTATCATTATCATTATCATTATCATTATCATTATCATTATCATTATCATTATCATTATCATTATCATTATCATTATCATTATCATTATCATTATCATTATCATTATCATTATCATTATCATTATCATTATCATTATCATTATCATTATCATTATCATTATCATTATCATTATCATTATCATTATCATTATCATTATCATTATCATTATCATTATCATTATCATTATCATTATCATTATCATTATCATTATCATTATCATTATCATTATCATTATCATTATCATTATCATTATCATTATCATTATCATTATCATTATCATTATCATTATCATTATCATTATCATTATCATTATCATTATCATTATCATTATCATTATCATTATCATTATCATTATCATTATCATTATCATTATCATTATCATTATCATTATCATTATCATTATCATTATCATTATCATTATCATTATCATTATCATTATCATTATCATTATCATTATCATTATCATTATCATTATCATTATCATTATCATTATCATTATCATTATCATTATCATTATCATTATCATTATCATTATCATTATCATTATCATTATCATTATCATTATCATTATCATTATCATTATCATTATCATTATCATTATCATTATCATTATCATTATCATTATCATTATCATTATCATTATCATTATCATTATCATTATCATTATCATTATCATTATCATTATCATTATCATTATCATTATCATTATCATTATCATTAT
This sequence comes from Platycheirus albimanus, assembly GCA_916050605.2. NCBI lineage: Eukaryota > Metazoa > Arthropoda > Insecta > Diptera > Syrphidae > Platycheirus > Platycheirus albimanus. The sequence goes on along the minus strand of CAJZLR020000083.1, from coordinate 2,997 downwards.
CATTATCATTATCATTATCATTATCATTATCATTATCATTATCATTATCATTATCATTATCATTATCATTATCATTATCATTATCATTATCATTATCATTATCATTATCATTATCATTATCATTATCATTATCATTATCATTATCATTATCATTATCATTATCATTATCATTATCATTATCATTATCATTATCATTATCATTATCATTATCATTATCATTATCATTATCATTATCATTATCATTATCATTATCATTATCATTATCATTATCATTATCATTATCATTATCATTATCATTATCATTATCATTATCATTATCATTATCATTATCATTATCATTATCATTATCATTATCATTATCATTATCATTATCATTATCATTATCATTATCATTATCATTATCATTATCATTATCATTATCATTATCATTATCATTATCATTATCATTATCATTATCATTATCATTATCATTATCATTATCATTATCATTATCATTATCATTATCATTATCATTATCATTATCATTATCATTATCATTATCATTATCATTATCATTATCATTATCATTATCATTATCATTATCATTATCATTATCATTATCATTATCATTATCATTATCATTATCATTATCATTATCATTATCATTATCATTATCATTATCATTATCATTATCATTATCATTATCATTATCATTATCATTATCATTATCATTATCATTATCATTATCATTATCATTATCATTATCATTATCATTATCATTATCATTATCATTATCATTATCATTATCATTATCATTATCATTATCATTATCATTATCATTATCATTATCATTATCATTATCATTATCATTATCATTATCATTATCATTATCATTATCATTATCATTATCATTATCATTATCATTATCATTATCATTATCATTATCATTATCATTATCATTATCATTATCATTATCATTATCATTATCATTATCATTATCATTATCATTATCATTATCATTATCATTATCATTATCATTATCATTATCATTATCATTATCATTATCATTATCATTATCATTATCATTATCATTATCATTATCATTATCATTATCATTATCATTATCATTATCATTATCATTATCATTATCATTATCATTATCATTATCATTATCATTATCATTATCATTATCATTATCATTATCATTATCATTATCATTATCATTATCATTATCATTATCATTATCATTATCATTATCATTATCATTATCATTATCATTATCATTATCATTATCATTATCATTATCATTATCATTATCATTATCATTATCATTATCATTATCATTATCATTATCATTATCATTATCATTATCATTATCATTATCATTATCATTATCATTATCATTATCATTATCATTATCATTATCATTATCATTATCATTATCATTATCATTATCATTATCATTATCATTATCATTATCATTATCATTATCATTATCATTATCATTATCATTATCATTATCATTATCATTATCATTATCATTATCATTATCATTATCATTATCATTATCATTATCATTATCATTATCATTATCATTATCATTATCATTATCATTATCATTATCATTATCATTATCATTATCATTATCATTATCATTATCATTATCATTATCATTATCATTATCATTATCATTATCATTATCATTATCATTATCATTATCATTATCATTATCATTATCATTATCATTATCATTATCATTATCATTATCATTATCATTATCATTATCATTATCATTATCATTATCATTATCATTATCATTATCATTATCATTATCATTATCATTATCATTATCATTATCATTATCATTATCATTATCATTATCATTATCATTATCATTATCATTATCATTATCATTATCATTATCATTATCATTATCATTATCATTATCATTATCATTATCATTATCATTATCATTATCATTATCATTATCATTATCATTATCATTATCATTATCATTATCATTATCATTATCATTATCATTATCATTATCATTATCATTATCATTATCATTATCATTATCATTATCATTATCATTATCATTATCATTATCATTATCATTATCATTATCATTATCATTATCATTATCATTATCATTATCATTATCATTATCATTATCATTATCATTATCATTATCATTATCATTATCATTATCATTATCATTATCATTATCATTATCATTATCATTATCATTATCATTATCATTATCATTATCATTATCATTATCATTATCAGGTCATTATCATTATCATTATCATTATCATTATCATTATCATTATCATTATCATTATCATTATCATTATCATTATCATTATCATTATCATTATCATTATCATTATCATTATCATTATCATTATCATTATCATTATCATTATCATTATCATTATCATTATCATTATCATTATCATTATCATTATCATTATCATTATCATTATCATTATCATTATCATTATCATTATCATTATCATTATCATTATCATTATCATTATCATTATCATTATCATTATCATTATCATTATCATTATCATTATCATTATCATTATCATTATCATTATCATTATCATTATCATTATCATTATCATTATCATTATCATTATCATTATCATTATCATTATCATTATCATTATCATTATCATTATCATTATCATTATCATTATCATTATCATTATCATTATCATTATCATTATCATTATCATTATCATTATCATTATCATTATCATTATCATTATCATTATCATTATCATTATCATTATCATTATCATTATCATTATCATTATCATTATCATTATCATTATCATTATCATTATCATTATCATTATCATTATCATTATCATTATCATTATCATTATCATTATCATTATCATTATCATTATCATTATCATTATCATTATCATTATCATTATCATTATCATTATCATTATCATTATCATTATCATTATCATTATCATTATCATTATCATT
>CAJZLR020000082.1:0-19269 GCA_916050605.2 Platycheirus albimanus | reverse complement strand
AACACCAACACCAACACCAACACCAACACCAACACCAAACACCAACACCAACACCAACACAACACCAACACCAACACCAACACCAACACCAACACCAACACCAACACCAACACCACAACACCAACACCAACACCAACACCAACACCAACACCAACACCAACACCAACACCAACACCAACACCAACACCAACACCAACACCAACACCAACACCAACACCAACACCAACACCAACACCAACACCAACACCAACACCAACACCAACACCAACACCAACACCAACACCAACACCAACATCAACACCAACACCAACACCAACACCAACACCAACACCAACACCAACACCAACACCAACACCAACACCAACACCAACACCAACACCAACACCAACACCAACACCAACACCAACACCAACACCAACACCAACACCAACACAAAACCAACACCAACACCAACACCAACACCAACACCAACACCAACACCAACACCAACACCAACACCAACACCAACACCAACACCAACACCAACACCAACACCACACCAACACCAACACCAACACCAACACCAACACCAACACCAACACCAACACCAACACAACACCAACACCAACACCAACACCAACACCAACACCAACACCACACCAACACCAACACCAACACCAACACCAACACCAACACCAACACCAACACCAACACCAACACCAACACCAACACCAACACCAACACCAACACCAACACCAACACCAACACCAACACCAACACCAACACCAACACCAACACCAACACCAACACCAACACCAACACCAACACCAACACCAACACCAACACCAACACCAACACCAACACCAACACCAACACCAACACCAACACCAACACCAACACCAACACCAACACCAACACCAACACCAACACCAACACCAACACCAACACCAACACCAACACCAACACCAACACAACACAACACCAACACCAACACCAACACCAACACCAACACCAACACCAACACCAACACCAACACAACACCAACACCAACACCAACACCAACACCAACACCAACACCACCAACACCAACACCAACACCAACACCAACACCAACACCAACACCAACACCAACACCAACACCAACACCAACACCAACACCAACACCAACACCAACACCAACACCAACACCAACACCAACACCAACACCAACACCAACACCAACACCAACACCAACACCAACACCAACACCAACACCAACACCAACACCAACACCAACACCAACACCACCAACACCACACAACACCAACACCAACACCAACACCAACACCAACCAACACCAACACCAACACCAACACCAACACCAACACCAACACCAACACCAACACCAACACCAACACCAACACCAACACCAACACCAACACCAACACCAACACCAACACCAACACCAACACCAACACCAACACCAACACCAACACCAACACCACACCAACACCAACACCAACACCAACACCAACACCAACACCAACACCAACACCAACACCAACACCAACACCAACACCAACACCAACACCAACACCAACACCAACACCAACACCAACACCAACACCAACACCAACACCAACACCAACACCAACACCAACACCAACACCAACACCAACACCAACACCAACACCAACACCAACACCAACACCAACACCAACACCAACACCAACACCAACACCAACACCAACACCAACACCAACACCAACACCAACACCAACACCAACACCAACACCAACACCAACACCAACACCAACACCAACACCAACACCAACACCAACACCAACACCAACACCAACACCAACACCAACACCAACACCAACACCAACACCAACACCAACACCAACACCAACACCAACACCAACACCAACACCAACACCAACACCAACACCAACACCAACACCAACACCAACACCAACACCAACACCAACACCAACACCAACACCAACACCAACACCAACACCAACACCAACACCAACACCAACACCAACACCAACACCAACACCAACACCAACACCAACACCAACACCAACACCAACACCAACACCAACACCAACACCAACACCAACACCAACACCAACACCAACACCAACACCAACACCAACACCAACACCAACACCAACACCAACACCAGCACCAACACCAACACCAACACCAACACCAACACCAACACCAACACAACACCAACACCAACACCAACACCAACACCAACACCAACACCAACACCAACACCAACACCAACACCAACACCAACACCAACACCAACACCAACACCAACACCAACACCAACACCAACACCAACACCAACACCAACACCAACACCAACACCAACACCAACACCAACACCAACACCAACACCAACACCAACACCAACACCAACACCAACACCAACACCAACACCAACACCAACACCAACACCAACACCAACACCAACACCAACACCAACACCAACACCAACACCAACACCAACACCAACACCAACACCAACACCAACACCAACACCAACACCAACACCAACACCAACACCAACACCAACACCAACACCAACACCAACACCAACACCAACACCAACACCAACACCAACACCAACACCAACACCAACACCAACACCAACACCAACACCAACACCAACACCAACACCAACACCAACACCAACACCAACACCAACACCAACACCAACACCAACACCAACACCAACACCAACACCAACACCAACACCAACACCAACACCAACACCAACACCAACACCAACACCAACACCAACACCAACACCAACACCAACACCAACACCAACACCAACACCAACACCAACACCAACACCAACACCAACACCAACACCAACACCAACACCAACACCAACACCAACACCAACACCAACACCAACACCAACACCAACACCAACACCAACACCAACACCAACACCAACACCAACACCAACACCAACACCAACACCAACACCAACACCAACACCAACACCAACACCAACACCAACACCAACACCAACACCAACACCAACACCAACACCAACACCAACACCAACACCAACACCAACACCAACACCAACACCAACACCAACACCAACACCAACACCAACACCAACACCAACACCAACACCAACACCAACACCAACACCAACACCAACACCAACACCAACACCAACACCAACACCAACACCAACACCAACACCAACACCAACACCAACACCAACACCAACACCAACACCAACACCAACACCAACACCAACACCAACACCAACACCAACACCAACACCTACACCAACACCAACACCAACACCAACACCAACACCAACACCAACACCAACACCAACACCAACACCAACACCAACACCAACACCAACACCAACACCAACACCAACACCAACACCAACACCAACACCAACACCAACACCAACACCAACACCAACACCAACACCAACACCAACACCAACACCAACACCAACACCAACACCAACACCAACACCAACACCAACACCAACACCAACACCAACACCAACACCAACACCAACACCAACACCAACACCAACACCAACACCAACACCAACACCAACACCAACACCAACACCAACACCAACACCAACACCAACACCAACACCAACACCAACACCAACACCAACACCAACACCAACACCAACACCAACACCAACACCAACACCAACACCAACACCAACACCAACACCAACACCAACACCAACACCAACACCAACACCAACACCAACACCAACACCAACACCAACACCAACACCAACACCAACACCAACACCAACACCAACACCAACACCAACACCAACACCAACACCAACACCAACACCAACACCAACACCAACACCAACACCAACACCAACACCAACACCAACACCAACACCAACACCAACACCAACACCAACACCAACACCAACACCAACACCAACACCAACACCAACACCAACACCAACACCAACACCAACACCAACACCAACACCAACACCAACACCAACACCAACACCAACACCAACACCAACACCAACACCAACACCAACACCAACACCAACACCAACACCAACACCAACACCAACACCAACACCAACACCAACACCAACACCAACACCAACACCAACACCAACACCAACACCAACACCAACACCAACACCAACACCAACACCAACACCAACACCAACACCAACACCAACACCAACACCAACACCAACACCAACACCAACACCAACACCAACACCAACACCAACACCAACACCAACACCAACACCAACACCAACACCAACACCAACACCAACACCAACACCAACACCAACACCAACACCAACACCAACACCAACACCAACACCAACACCAACACCAACACCAACACCAACACCAACACCAACACCTACACCAACACCAACACCAACACCAACACCAACACCAACACCAACACCAACACCAACACCAACACCAACACCAACACCAACACCAACACCAACACCAACACCAACACCAACACCAACACCAACACCAACACCAACACCAACACCAACACCAACACCAACACCAACACCAACACCAACACCAACACCAACACCAACACCAACACCAACACCAACACCAACACCAACACCAACACCAACACCAACACCAACACCAACACCAACACCAACACCAACACCAACACCAACACCAACACCAACACCAACACCAACACCAACACCAACACCAACACCAACACCAACACCAACACCAACACCAACACCAACACCAACACCAACACCAACACCAACACCAACACCAACACCAACACCAACACCAACACCAACACCAACACCAACACCAACACCAACACCAACACCAACACCAACACCAACACCAACACCAACACCAACACCAACACCAACACCAACACCAACACCAACACCAACACCAACACCAACACCAACACCAACACCAACACCAACACCAACACCAACACCAACACCAACACCAACACCAACACCAACACCAACACCAACACCAACACCAACACCAACACCAACACCAACACCAACACCAACACCAACACCAACACCAACACCAACACCAACACCAACACCAACACCAACACCAACACCAACACCAACACCAACACCAACACCAACACCAACACCAACACCAACACCAACACCAACACCAACACCAACACCAACACCAACACCAACACCAACACCAACACCAACACCAACACCAACACCAACACCAACACCAACACCAACACCGACACCGACACCGACACCGACACCGACACCGACACCGACACCGACACCGACACCGACACCGACACCGACACCGACACCGACACCGACACCGACACCGACACCGACACCGACACCGACACCGACACCGACACCAACACCAACACCAACACCAACACCAACACCAACACCAACACCAACACCAACACCAACACCAACACCAACACCAACACCAACACCAACACCAACACCAACACCAACACCAACACCAACACCAACACCAACACCAACACCAACACCAACACCAACACCAACACCAACACCAACACCAACACCAACACCAACACCAACACCAACACCAACACCAACACCAACACCAACACCAACACCAACACCAACACCAACACCAACACCAACACCAACACCAACACCAACACCAACACCAACACCAACACCAACACCAACACCAACACCAACACCAACACCAACACCAACACCAACACCAACACCAACACCAACACCAACACCAACACCAACACCAACACCAACACCAACACCAACACCAACACCAACACCAACACCAACACCAACACCAACACCAACACCAACACCAACACCAACACCAACACCAACACCAACACCAACACCAACACCAACACCAACACCAACACCAACACCAACACCAACACCAACACCAACACCAACACCAACACCAACACCAACACCAACACCAACACCAACACCAACACCAACACCAACACCAACACCAACACCAACACCAACACCAACACCAACACCAACACCAACACCAACACCAACACCAACACCAACACCAACACCAACACCAACACCAACACCAACACCAACACCAACACCAACACCAACACCAACACCAACACCAACACCAACACCAACACCAACACCAACACCAACACCAACACCAACACCAACACCAACACCAACACCAACACCAACACCAACACCAACACCAACACCAACACCAACACCAACACCAACACCAACACCAACACCAACACCAACACCAACACCAACACCAACACCAACACCAACACCAACACCAACACCAACACCAACACCAACACCAACACCAACACCAACACCAACACCAACACCAACACCAACACCAACACCAACACCAACACCAACACCAACACCAACACCAACACCAACACCAACACCAACACCAACACCAACACCAACACCAACACCAACACCAACACCAACACCAACACCAACACCAACACCAACACCAACACCAACACCAACACCAACACCAACACCAACACCAACACCAAAACCAACACCAACACCAACACCAACACCAACACCAACACCAACACCAACACCAACACCAACACCAACACCAACACCAACACCAACACCAACACCAACACCAACACCAACACCAACACCAACACCAACACCAACACCAACACCAACACCAACACCAACACCAACACCAACACCAACACCAACACCAACACCAACACCAACACCAACACCAACACCAACACCAACACCAACACCAACACCAACACCAACACCAACACCAACACCAACACCAACACCAACACCAACACCAACACCAACACCTACACCAACACCAACACCAACACCAACACCAACACCAACACCAACACCAACACCAACACCAACACCAACACCAACACCAACACCAACACCAACACCAACACCAACACCAACACCAACACCAACACCAACACCAACACCAACACCAACACCAACACCAACACCAACACCAACACCAACACCAACACCAACACCAACACCAACACCAACACCAACACCAACACCAACACCAACACCAACACCAACACCAACACCAACACCAACACCAACACCAACACCAACACCAACACCAACACCAACACCAACACCAACACCAACACCAACACCAACACCAACACCAACACCAACACCAACACCAACACCAACACCAACACCAACACCAACACCAACACCAACACCAACACCAACACCAACACCAACACCAACACCAACACCAACACCAACACCAACACCAACACCAACACCAACACCAACACCAACACCAACACCAACACCAACACCAACACCAACACCAACACCAACACCAACACCAACACCAACACCAACACCAACACCAACACCAACACCAACACCAACACCAACACCAACACCAACACCAACACCAACACCAACACCAACACCAACACCAACACCAACACCAACACCAACACCAACACCAACACCAACACCAACACCAACACCAACACCAACACCAACACCAACACCAACACCAACACCAACACCAACACCAACACCAACACCAACACCAACACCAACACCAACACCAACACCAACACCAACACCAACACCAACACCAACACCAACACCAACACCAACACCAACACCAACACCAACACCAACACCAACACCAACACCAACACCAACACCAACACCAACACCAACACCAACACCAACACCAACACCAACACCAACACCAACACCAACACCAACACCAACACCAACACCAACACCAACACCAACACCAACACCAACACCAACACCAACACCAACACCAACACCAACACCAACACCAACACCAACACCAACACCAACACCAACACCAACACCAACACCAACACCAACACCAACACCAACACCAACACCAACACCAACACCAACACCAACACCAACACCAACACCAACACCAACACCAACACCAACACCAACACCAACACCAACACCAACACCAACACCAACACCAACACCAACACCAACACCAACACCAACACCAACACCAACACCAACACCAACACCAACACCAACACCAACACCAACACCAACACCAACACCAACACCAACACCAACACCAACACCAACACCAACACCAACACCAACACCAACACCAACACCAACACCAACACCAACACCAACACCAACACCAACACCAACACCAACACCAACACCAACACCAACACCAACACCAACACCAACACCAACACCAACACCAACACCAACACCAACACCAACACCAACACCAACACCAACACCAACACCAACACCAACACCAACACCAACACCAACACCAACACCAACACCAACACCAACACCAACACCAACACCAACACCAACACCAACACCAACACCAACACCAACACCAACACCAACACCAACACCAACACCAACACCAACACCAACACCAACACCAACACCAACACCAACACCAACACCAACACCAACACCAACACCAACACCAACACCAACACCAACACCAACACCAACACCAACACCAACACCAACACCAACACCAACACCAACACCAACACCAACACCAACACCAACACCAACACCAACACCAACACCAACACCAACACCAACACCAACACCAACACCAACACCAACACCAACACCAACACCAACACCAACACCAACACCAACACCAACACCAACACCAACACCAACACCAACACCAACACCAACACCAACACCAACACCAACACCAACACCAACACCAACACCAACACCAACACCAACACCAACACCAACACCAACACCAACACCAACACCAACACCAACACCAACACCAACACCAACACCAACACCAACACCAACACCAACACCAACACCAACACCAACACCAACACCAACACCAACACCAACACCAACACCAACACCAACACCAACACCAACACCAACACCAACACCAACACCAACACCAACACCAACACCAACACCAACACCAACACCAACACCAACACCAACACCAACACCAACACCAACACCAACACCAACACCAACACCAACACCAACACCAACACCAACACCATCACCAACACCAACACCAACACCAACACCAACACCAACACCAACACCAACACCAACACCAACACCAACACCAACACCAACACCAACACCAACACCAACACCAACACCAACACCAACACCAACACCAACACCAACACCAACACCAACACCAACACCAACACCAACACCAACACCAACACCAACACCAACACCAACACCAACACCAACACCAACACCAACACCAACACCAACACCAACACCAACACCAACACCAACACCAACACCAACACCAACACCAACACCAACACCAACACCAACACCAACACCAACACCAACACCAACACCAACACCAACACCAACACCAACACCAACACCAACACCAACACCAACACCAACACCAACACCAACACCAACACCAACACCAACACCAACACCAACACCAACACCAACACCAACACCAACACCAACACCAACACCAACACCAACACCAACACCAACACCAACACCAACACCAACACCAACACCAACACCAACACCAACACCAACACCAACACCAACACCAACACCAACACCAACACCAACACCAACACCAACACCAACACCAACACCAACACCAACACTGTTTTGAAATGAATTTAAATCAATACTTTATCATTGTTATTCAATTTATTTTATTTGTCTTGTTTAACTTCGTAAAAGATTTTTCGTACTGTAAACCAAACTATGGACCACTGTACTTGCGGTTTATATTTATTGAGTGCTTATTATATAATTTGTTAATACGCACAACATCATCTCTCTTTTACTGTGATGTGCGGTACTTTAAAGTTTAAGTAAGCATATGACTGGAAAACCGCAGTTACATTGAGTGCAAGTTTGAGTGAATTTATCAATCAATGAAAATTTATGTAATGTGCTCGTCCACTTGGATTTTGGACACACAACCAGCAACATCGTTTCTTTGGATAAGCGATTAACTAAGTATAAATTATACACAATTATAATATTTGATTTAAAAGGAAAGGTCGCATTTTATACTGTCAAGATATTCACTGCCGTTCTTTTGTTGGATTCATTTGGTGCTCCCTTATTATATTGCTAGGTTTGCCCGTGGCAAATCATATTGGTCCTTCGCAGCCTCATTGTAAGAACATTACCTGGCTTACAGAACACTCGTGGGAACCTTAGAATCCGTTTGTGCGTAGTTAAGATGAATGAACTTAAGGCTAAACGTGGCCACCTTAAAAGATGTATAACGCGTTCGGAGACATTCGCTAAGGGTATAGACGATAAAGTGACCATTGAAATGCTTGAAATTCAATTGTTAAAGCTAGACGAAGCATGGTTAGATTATGGTAAAATACATGTTGAACTTTTAATGTTTTCGGAATCCGAGGATTATGTTGACCCTGAACCCGATTTCGTAGAGTATGAAGCAAAATATTTTTATGCTCAGTCGACAATTGCTAAAGTGCTTCGCGGGCGAAAAAGCACACGTCAAACTTCTGATCACCTCGTGGCTGAAAAACTTGCAGATCAACAGGCTTCTTTTTTTGAAAAACTTAATTCAACGACTCAACCTAAATCGGTTCATTTGCCTGCAATGAATATTGAAGAGTTTTCTGGAGATTTCAAGGATTGGCCAAGTTTTAAAGATCAATTTACTGGTTCAATTGATAGCAATAACCATTTGACCGAGGTTCAAAAATTTCGGTATTTAAAGTCATTGCTTCGTGGCGACGCTGCCGATTTAATTAAACATATTCGCGTCACCGATGCAAATTATATTGACGCCTGGGAACGACTTGAAGAACGCTATAATCGCAAGCATCTCATAGTTCAGTCGTTCATAAATATGTTCTTAACGCTGCCCTCATTAAATGGCAGCAACGTGTGCATGCTACGAAAAGTCACTGATAGTGCAGATGAGGTGATTCGTGGCCTCAATGCACTTGAGTCAACCGGTCGGGATCCTTGGCTGATTTTTATTCTTGTTAATAAACTTGATAGTGACACAAAACGCGCTTGGGCAGAAAAACCTATAAATGAGATCGAGGACACCATCGATGACCTATTAGACTTTTTGAAATCTCGCTGTAACGCCTTGGAGGTGTGCCAACCGATGGCACGAACATTTGCCCCGCGGAATAAACCACATGGAAATCATATTAAAGCGCATTTTGTTGAGTCTCCTCAAACGAAATTGTCTTGTCCTAAGTGTAAAGAAAATCATTCCCTCCCTCAGTGTCCAAAATTTCTTGCCTTAGACATTGAATCGCGTCGCACCTTTGTGAAATCGAACACATTATGTTTCAACTGCCTGAAAAGTGGACATCCTTCGTTTAAGTGTCGTTCGTCGTCCCGTTGTCGTATTTGTAAGTCGCGTCATAATTCTCTTGTACACCCGACGGAGCAATCGTTTTCCTCAACGTCCTCGGTATCATCCTCGGCCAGACCTCCATCCTTGTCACATCTTCATGATTCTGCCATGGGGCCGTCCGAATCTACATGTCCACAAATTATTAATAATCATTCGCTTCAACATAGCTGTTCAAAACAAACCATCCTTCCAACTATTTTGGCTACGGTTGCAGACAGTCAAGGAAGAACTGTAAACTGTCGGGTACTGATAGATTCCGGTTCTCAGGTCTCCTTTGTCGTCGAATCATTCGTTCAAATACTCGGACTCAAGCGGAGCCATGCAAGGATTCCTATTATTGGTCTTTCATCCTCTGAAGCTGGTTACACAAAGGGTTGTGTTTCACTAAGCTTATGTTCTCGGTTTAATGACAATCATTTAATCGTTGATGCATTTGTACTTGGGAAACTTACTTCGAACTTGCCTTCTATGACGTTTGATGTCTCATGTTGGTCTCATATACACAACTTAGATTTGGCCGATCCGTTTTTCAACATACCTGGTCCGATTGACGTGTTAATAGGTGCTGATAAGCTGTGGAACATTCTGGAGGCTGGGCAAATTCGCGGTCCACTAGGTATTCCAATAGCACAGTTTACTTCCTTTGGATGGGTTGTTTCTGGTGAGCTGTTAAGGTCAGACATGTCTTCTACTCCAGTATCATCATTACATGCGACTTTAGATGTTGATAGTCTTTTGCAACGATTTTGGGAGCTTGAGGAAGTAGCGCTTCCCACCGTCAACTCACTCAATAACGACGAAGCCAAGTCTCACTTTGCCAAAACATTTTCTCGAGCCCCTGATGGAAGATACGTAGTGCAGCTACCATTTAAAACTTCCAAGCCAATGTTTGGAAATTCTTTGAAGTCTGCCGTGTCCCGGTTGCTTGCAATGGAACGTCGTTTTGTTAGTGATCCTGTCTTGAAAGGGATGTATTCCAAGTTTATGAAAGAGTACCTTGACCTTGGTCATATGGAACCAGTTTCTTTACTTGACATTCAAACTGAAAAAGGGTCATATTATTACCTGCCACATCACGCAGTTTTAAAGCCTGGTAGCAAGACTACCAAGCTGCGCGTAGTATTTGATGGTTCTGCAAAGGATTCTCATGGAAACTCCCTTAACAGCAGCCTTTTAATCGGGCCTCCCATTCAGCGTGACCTGTTCGGTGTTTGCTTGCGGTTTCGTGAGCATCGTTTTGTATTTACTGCTGACGTCGTTAAAATGTTCCGTCAGATCTGGGTCTCCGAGGAGCACACGAATTTTCAACGCATTGTTTGGCGTGAGAGTGCATCTGATGACATTCAACACTTTCGGTTACTCACCGTAACATATGGTACAGCCTCCGCTCCTTACCTGTCGGTTCGTGTTTTGCAGCAGTTAGCCTATGACTATAAAGCTAAATATCCGGATGCATCACGCGTGTTACTCAGGGACGTCTACGTGGACGATATTATGACTGGAGCAGATACTCAAGAAACCTTAATTAATCTACAGTCGGAACTTGTAGCTCTTTTGTCAGAAGCTAAGCTTGAACTTCGTAAGTGGAACTCAAATAGTTGGGCTCTGCTTTCTCTTATTCCAAAGGACGATTGCGAATTTTCATGGTTTGATACTGAAAGATCAAAGTCATTAATTAAGGTGCTGGGAATGTTTTGGAATCCTCCCAGTGATGTATTTTCATTCAAAATGACTGAGAGCCTTACAACAGCCATCCCAAGTAGGCGCAACTTACTTTCGGAGATTTCGCGAATCTTCGACCCTTTAGGTTTATTAGCACCTTCTGTCGTATTGTTTAAAATGCTTTTCCAAGAGCTGTGGTCATCCGAGCACAAATTGACATGGGATGATCCGTTGCCTTCTCAATTATGTAACAAGTGGAGTAAATATCGCCAGGAACTTCACTTCTTTGAAAAAATTCAGGTGCCAAGAAATTTATTTTCATCCCTAGAGTACATTGAATTACACGGATTTTCCGACGCCTCGTGCTTAGCATACTCTGCCGTGGTTTACGCCCGTACCAAGAACGCAAAAGGAGAATACTCATCAACGATAATAGCTGCGAAAACTAAGGTAGCTCCGTTGAAACCTGTTTCAATACCTCGTCTGGAATTATGTGGAGCACTCCTTTTATGTCGGTTGATCCATAATGTTACCTCAAGCCTCTCAACAAAGTTTGCAACTATATTCGCTTGGTGTGACTCAGAGGTTGTTCTGCATTGGTTATCATCGCCACCTCGCCGTTGGACAACTTTTATAGCAAATCGAACAGCTGCAATTCTCGACGAAGTTCCGCGGCACTCGTGGCATTACATACCAACGGAGATGAATCCTGCAGACTGTGCATCGCGTGGAATCCTCCCGTCAAAATTAATTGACCATACTCTTTGGTGGAATGGCCCACCCTGGCTCATATTAGCCCAAGACCAATGGCCAAAGTCAAAGTTTTCGGTACAAGAACCATCCAGTTCAGCAGTAATTGCAGAGGAACGGCTCTCAGCAAAGATTGTATTAACCTCAAATATTGAACCAACAAATTTTTTCAAGGTAATTATCGATAAAATGTCTTCCTGGAACACTTTACAACGTGTCGTTGCATATTGTATTCGGTTTACATCGAATTGCCGGTTAAGTAAAGAACTGAGGATTTATAGAGTCAACGGTGGTCCCAAGTTTAAGGAAATACAGATGGCAAGGAACTTAATTCTAAAATACGTTCAGCAAGTATCTTTTGGAGAAGACATCCAACATCTTACCAGGTATAAAACGCTTCCTCCAAAATCTAAACTTTTAAAGTATGCAGCGTTCATTGACAACGAGGGACTTTTAAGAGTTGGGGGTCGTATTAAACACGCTAGTGTTTCATTTTCTTTAAAGCACCCTATATTACTTGCCAATAACCATCTTTCCTCCCTTATAGTAACTCAAATTCATTCTAAATATCTACATACTGGAGTAACTGAGACCTTTGTTCTGGTTCGTCAACAGTTTTGGATTTTAGGGAGTCGAAATTTGAAACGGAAGGTCGTGCATATGTGCAAACAATGTTTTATGCAACGGAAGCAGACAAGCCACCAACTCATGGGTGATTTGCCTCCTCAACGACTTACACCTAACCGCCCTTTTTCCAACATTGGATGTGACTACGCTGGACCTTTCACCATCAAGCTTTCTAAAGGACGTAATCCAAAGATGTCGAAAGCATACTTTGCATTATTTGTATGCATGAGTACAAAGGCAATACACTTGGAACTAGTGAGTGACCTCACAACGGAAGCCTTTTTAGCAGCGTTTCGAAGGTTTGTGTCACGTCGTGGAAAATGTTCAAATGTCTACTCGGACAACGGGACAAATTTTCAGGGAGCACGTCGCTGCCTCGATGATATGCACAAGCTCGTTTTATCACAAACTTACAACGATTGTATTGCAACAACCCTCGCCATGGACGGAATTTCATGGCACTTCATTCCACCTTCTGCCCCACACTTTGGTGGGCTTTGGGAGGCTGGAGTGCGATCGGTAAAACTTCATTTAAAACGGGTTGTTGGGTCATCTACCTTGACATTTGAAGAATTGTATACCGTTTTAACACAAATTGAGGCTATTTTAAATTCCCGTCCTATATGCTCTATATCAGATGAAGATATAAACCCTTTAACCCCCTCACATTTTCTTATAGGTGAGCCGTACTCAGCTGTTCCAGAACCGAACCTACTAGATATTTCTTCCAACAGACTGTCACACTGGAATCATTTGCAAAATATGGTACAAGGATTCTGGAAGCGTTGGCAAAACGAGTACCTAACTACGTTACAAGAACGACCCAAGTGGCAAAAATCTTCCGATAACATCAAGCCCGGGGACTTAGTGGTTGTCAAAGAGCCAAATCTGCCACCTACTAAATGGTTCCTTGGCAGAGTCGACGCCGTGCATCCTGGTCCAGATGGTCGAGTAAGGGTGGCAACACTTAAAACCACCCGAGGGATATTCGTTCGACCCATCACAAAGCTATCACGACTTCCTACTTCCTGAAACTTGTTTCAGGGGGGGCAAAATGTTTTGAAATGAATTTAAATCAATACTTTATCATTGTTATTCAATTTATTTTATTTGTCTTGTTTAACTTCGTAAAAGATTTTTCGTACTGTAAACCAAACTATGGACCACTGTACTTGCGGTTTATATTTATTGAGTGCTTATTATATAATTTGTTAATACGCACAACACCATCTCTCTTTTACTGTGATGTGCGGTACTTTAAAGTTTAAGTAAGCATATGACTGGAAAACCGCAGTTACATTGAGTGCAAGTTTGAGTGAATTTATCAATCAATGAAAATTTATGTAATGTGCTCGTCCACTTGGATTTTGGACACACAACCAGCAACATCGTTTCTTTGGATAAGCGATTAACTAAGTATAAATTATACACAATTATAATATTTGATTTAAAAGGAAAGGTCGCATTTTATACTGTCAAGATATTCACTGCCGTTCTTTTGTTGGATTCATTTGGTGCTCCCTTATTATATTGCTAGGTTTGCCCGTGGCAAATCAAACACCAACACCAACACCAACACCAACACCAACACCAACACCAACACCAACACCAACACCAACACCAACACCAACACCAACACCAACACCAACACCAACACCAACACCAACACCAACACCAACACCAACACCAACACCAACACCAACACCAACACCAACACCAACACCAACACCAACACCAACACCAACACCAACACCAACACCAACACCAACACCAACACCAACACCAACACCAACACCAACACCAACACCAACACCAACACCAACACCAACACCAACACCAACACCAACACCAACACCAACACCAACACCAACACCAACACCAACACCAACACCAACACCAACACCAACACCAACACCAACACCAACACCAACACCAACACCAACACCAACACCAACACCAACACCAACACCAACACCAACACCAACACCAACACCAACACCAACACCAACACCAACACCAACACCAACACCAACACCAACACCAACACCAACACCAACACCAACACCAACACCAACACCAACACCAACACCAACACCAACACCAACACCAACACCAACACCAACACCAACACCAACACCAACACCAACACCAACACCAACACCAACACCAACACCAACACCAACACCAACACCAACACCAACACCAACACCAACACCAACACCAACACCAACACCAACACCAACACCCACACCAACACCAACACCAACACCAACACCAACACCAACACCAACACCAACACCAACACCAACACCAACACCAACACCAACACCAACACCAACACCAACACCAACACCAACACCAACACCAACACCAACACCAACACCAACACCAACACCAACACCAACACCAACACCAACACCAACACCAACACCAACACCAACACCAACACCAACACCAACACCAACACAACACCAACACCAACACCAACACCAACACCAACACCAACACCAACACCAACACCAACACCAACACCAACACCAACACCAACACCAACACCAACACCAACACCAACACCAACACCAACACCAACACCAACACCAACACCAACACCAACACCAACACCAACACCAACACCAACACCAACACCAACACCAACACCAACACCAACACCAACACCAACACCAACACCAACACCAACACCAACACCAACACCAACACCAACACCAACACCAACACCAACACCAACACCAACACCAACACCAACACCAACACCAACACCACACCAACACCAACACCAACACCAACACCAACACCAACACCAACACCAACACCAACACCAACACCAACACCAACACCAACACCAACACCAACACCAACACCAACACCAACACCAACACCAACACCAACACCAACACCAACACCAACACCAACACCAACACCAACACCAACACCAACACCAACACCAACACCAACACCAACACCAACACCAACACCAACACCAACACCAACACCAACACCAACACCAACACCAACACCAACACCAACACCAACACCAACACCAACACCAACACCAACACCAACACAACACCAACACCAACACCAACACCAACACCAACACCAACACCAACACCAACACCAACACCAACACCAACACCAACACCAACACCAACACCAACACCAACACCAACACCAACACCAACACCAACACCAACACCAACACCAACACCAACACCAACACCAACACCAACACCAACACCAACACCAACACCAACACCAACACCAACACCAACACCAACACCAACACCAACACCAACACCAACACCAACACCAACACCAACACCAACACCAACACCAACACCAACACCAACACCAACACCAACACCAACACCAACACCAACACCAACACCAACACCAACACCAACACCAACACCAACACCAACACCAACACCAACACCAACACCAACACCAACACAACACCAACACCAACACCAACACCAACACCAACACCAACACCAACACCAACACCAACACCAACACCAACACCAACACCAACACCAACACCAACACCAACACCAACACCAACACCAACACCAACACCAACACCAACACCAACACCAACACCAACACCAACACCAACACCAACACCAACACCAACACCAACACCAACACCAACACCAACACCAACACCAACACCAACACCAACACCAACACCAACACCAACACCAACACCAACACCAACACCAACACCAACACCAACACCAACACCAACACCAACACCAACACCAACACCAACACCAACACCAACACCAACACCAACACCAACACCAACACCAACACCAACACCAACACCAACACCAACACCAACACCAACACCAACACCAACACCAACACCAACACCAACACCAACACCAACACCAACACCAACACCAACACCAACACCAACACCAACACCAACACCAACACCAACACCAACACCAACACCAACACCAACACCAACACCAACACCAACACCAACACCAACACCAACACCAACACCAACACCAACACCAACACCAACACCAACACCAACACCAACACCAACACCAACACCAACACCAACACACCAACACCAACACCAACACCAACACCAACACCAACACCAACACCAACACCAACACCAACACCAACACCAACACCAACACCAACACCAACACCAACACCAACACCAACACCAACACCAACACCAACACCAACACCAACACCAACACCAACACCAACACCAACACCAACACCAACACCAACACCAACACCAACACCAACACCAACACCAACACCAACACCAACACCAACACCAACACCAACACCAACACCAACACCAACACCAACACCAACACCAACACCAACACCAACACCAACACCAACACCAACACCAACACCAACACCAACACCAACACCAACACCAACACCAACACCAACACCAACACCAACACCACACCAACACCAACACCAACACCAACACCAACACCAACACCAACACCAACACCAACACCAACACCAACACCAACACCAACACCAACACCAACACCAACACCAACACCAACACCAACACCAACACCAACACCAACACCAACACCAACACCAACACCAACACCAACACCAACACCAACACCAACACCAACACCAACACCAACACCAACACCAACACCAACACCAACACCAACACCAACACCAACACCAACACCAACACCAACACCAACACCAACACCAACACCAACACCAACACCAACACCAACACCACCACCACCAA
>CAJZLR020000081.1:5000-15000 GCA_916050605.2 Platycheirus albimanus | reverse complement strand
ATTTTAGATATTTTTTTTTGAATATTTATTACATTAGCTTAAATATTTTAAACTTTATTAATGGATTTTTATTTAAGATGAATTATAAAAGAATGAATACAAAAATTATTATAATTATATACTTGCCAAATTGATCCTTCTTACGAGCTATAATGTTTTAATCTATCCCTGTGCACAGTTTGAATTTTTTTCTTTTTATTATCTTCTATTTTTACATTATTATTATTTTTTAATTCTATTACCTTGAAAGGTCCTAAATATCTATTTTCTAATTTGTGTCCTGCTTCATTTTTTAGAAGAACTAGGTCACCTAGTTGTAATTGTATCTCTCTACTTTGTTTGTCGAAGATTTCTTTTTGTTTTAGCTTTGCTCGCTCGAGCATTAATCTAGCTCTTTTATATGCTATTTCTAATCTATACCTTACTTCTTTTGAATAGTCGTCTACATTATAAAGAGGTGATATCTCGTTTATTGTGTTAAAGACTTTAAATCCGTTGGGGATTCTGCCAAAGACCAATTCATAAGGACAATATTCGTGTACAACTGAGGGTGTTGTATTAAAACAGTACGTAAAGTACATTAGCCATACATCCCAGTCATTCTTATCAACAGATATATATGAGCGTATATACTCATTAAAAGTGCGATGACTTCGTTCTACAGTCCCAAGGGTTTGGTGATGATGGGCTGTTGATGTTATATTATCTATTTTAAGATATTGACAGAGGTCATTTATTATTGAATTCTTATATTCAGTACCCATGTCCGTAATGAACGTCTTCATTGGACCGTATGTTAATATATAAGATTCAAATATGGCCTTTGCAACAGTTTTTGAACTTTTGTTTGGTATTGGTACTGTAACAAGATATTTTGTAAGGTCACATATTAGTGTGACAGCATACTCATTACCGTTTTCTGATTTCGGGAAAGGACCTATTGTATCCACCAATACAATGTCGAAGGCTGTTGTAGGTGTTGGCGTTATGGTCATTTGTGACTTCGTATTTTGCGTAGTTTTTGCCAGTTGGCATTGCTTGCATGCTTTTATATATTTTGTTATATCTTGTTTCATTTTTTTCCAATAAAAATATCTTTTAATTTTTCCGAACGTTCGTGTAATGCCTGTATGACCTCCTTCTAAGGGGTCGTCATGGTATCTCAACAATATGGCTTCAATTTCTTGCTTATCGTTTATGATGGTTACCTTTGGTAGTAGCGCTACTTTTAAATTTTTTAATACTTTATTGCCCATTTCTTTGAATGATTTTAGTGAAATAAATTCGAAGATTTCTTCACTAGGTACCATTTGCAGTTGAATGACTTTGAGAACACCGGCCTCTTTTTCAAGCCTTTGGAAAAATTGATTTAGGTCAAATTTTCCATTAATGTATAGGTCATCAACATTTATTCGTGTTAAAACTTTTTTCCCTTGCTTCAAGAAGCACTTATTGTAAGAAAATTTTAATTTTACGAATTTTTTAACGTCATTATATTTAATGACTTCATAAACGTTGGGCTTATCATTATATTGTATTTTATTTGATTTAAATAAATCATTACCTGTACAGGTCTGCCTATTTTGTTGAGTCACTGATCGTGTTGTCACTTTATAAATAATGTTATTTATTTTTGTATTTTGCTCTTTGAGTTCATTGATAGTTATACGAGAGAGAGCGTCGGCTACTTGATTTTGTTTATAAAAATTATTTGTTGTGATAGTTTCGGTCTCTAATCCGAATACATCACTGAAATTAGTGCACAATTTGTTTAATTGCTGTTTAAATTGATCAGGAAAATTTTTATTTAATTTTAAAAGAATTTCGCTTGTTCTATTATTTTTGATTTTTGGTAAGTTGACTATGTTGTAATTGGTGAGACTTTCTGTTTGAATATTGTCTATATTCAATGACTTATTTTCCATAGTGGTGTTTATAATGCGAATATATGCATTTCTACTATTAACTATAGCACTAGCTATTATAATTCCTGGTTGTGGTTCTTGGTTAAAAACCAGAACTTCATCTTCGTTTGATTTAATATTGACATGTCTGATTACCTCAGATCGAGCTGGTAATATTATCCTATTGTTTGGGTAGACTATAGGCATTTGAATACTAGTATGAAAATTTTGAGGTCTAAGTATGAACCAACTGTGTTCTTTGGTGAAGTCTAATATGCAATTATATTTTTTTATAAAATCCATACCCAGTATTCCGTCACAAGGTATCGGAAAATTATTATCTACCACGTGAAATTCATGAGGTACCAAAAAATTTTCGATTCTAAGATCTAACTGTAGTGATCCTAGTGATTGTATCGTGCCTTGTCCTATGCCACTAATATTGGTGGTGTGGAATATATTTAAGGAATTATATTCATTATTTATTTGTTTTAATAATGAAATGTCTGCACCCGTGTCAACTAAGAGTGTTAAAAGGTTATTAGAATTGTTGTTGTATGCGTTTACAAATATGCTAAGACTTAAGTTAAGATTGTATACTTTTTTATTAAGATTTTTTAATTTCCCAAGGGGAGATTCAAGTTTTCCGAGTCTAGGCTTTGTGCAGTGACTCGCACATTTTGAGATCGGTTGCCATTATAGATTCTGTTGTTTTGGCCGCCTCTTCTGTAATTGTTATTTGGTCTGTTGTAATTATTGTGATTATAACTACTGCGACCTCCGCGAAAAGAATTACCACGGTAGTTTCCACGAAAACTACCGCGAGGCTGCCCATTATATCGACATTTACTGAACAATACCTTATCGGCTTGTCCGCTAGCCTTCGTACAACTACTTACGAATTTGGAGACGGCTTCATTCATATTAGTGAATTGTCCCGCCTCCATTATTAATTTAACTTTTTCATCGGAGCAGTTTTGTGTCATGGCATTAACTGCCTGCTCAGTTGAATATTTATCAGCTTGGTCTGCGGTTAGACCATCTGATATATAGGCACCTTGTAGTGATTTTGTGAGTTGTTCAATCTCTTTTGTGTATTGGTTGGCTGTTTTATTTCGCTGTTGAATGTTCATCAGCTTAGCCACCAATACCTGGACTGACTCACCTTTCACTGACAATTTAATTTTATCTCTTATAGCGGAAAGCGTCGACTCGCTAGTTATAAGATTTCTAGCTGCTCCTTTCAATTTAGTTTTTACCAAGGAGACAGCTAACCCATCATGTTCGCCCTTAAATTGATTAACAAGATCTAAAGCATCAATAAAACTTTGCAAATTTTCGGCAGAGCCATCAAAATCTGGTATGATTTTGGATGCCGTACTTAAAAATTCTACATTGGTCTGAGGCATGTCTTTTTTATTTTTTAATGTTGGAGATTCCTCAACTAATTCTTCCTCCGAGCTTATGGTTTCTTCAGAGCTATCGAATTCAGGTTTAACTTTTAAATTTCTATGCCTTAGTAATTTTTTTAATTTTTGTTTATACCCTTTTATTATTACAACTGAAGCTAATTGCTCTTTTGAACTAAAATTATTTTTATGTTTGTCAATTAAATTTTTTGCTTGTCTATAACTACCTAGCAATATTTG
The DNA here is from genome assembly GCA_916050605.2 of Platycheirus albimanus. Lineage (NCBI taxonomy): Eukaryota > Metazoa > Arthropoda > Insecta > Diptera > Syrphidae > Platycheirus > Platycheirus albimanus. The sequence continues at coordinate 11,447 of CAJZLR020000081.1, read as the reverse complement.
ATAATGTTTAGTAAAAGTTAGTTCTGAAACGTTTTGCTTTCTATAAACCGATTTATATGATTTGTCAAATTTTTCTTTAAATACTTTTAGTTTTTTTAGGACGTCTGTCCAAGAATCCATTTAGTGTAGGTACATAAAATATTACCTAAAACACATTTTTTTGAATAATAGTTTTGATTGTTTTTTATTTTAAGCTAATGTATTAACTGAAGCCGCTCTTTGTAAGTATTTTATTTTTAATTTTTTCTTTTGTATTTTATATATTTTAAAAATAAAATTTGCACACAATAGTGCTGTTATTATAAATAACATTATTTTAATACTTTCCATTTCTGGCATTTGTTCTATTTTTTCCTCTAACTTCACTTCATTTATTACGTTTGCCTTGGCATTTTCATTTTTCGAATTTTTACCTCCCATTTTTTTTTTTTTTATTTACTACTTATTATTTTTTTTACAATTAATAATTTAGTAATTTAAGAATTGTTATAAATAAATAGTAAAAAAAAAGGATACTTAATAAAATAACGGGAACCAGGTAGCATGATGAGATTACACTTTCCAGCTTCGTTCCATATTTCCGTTTAGTGAATGTAAGTCCGTTTAGTTTTCCATTCATATTTGGCGGTCATGTAAAACAATTCTTTCAACAATGTAAAACAATTTAACTTATGTAAAACAATTTTGTTCATTCATATTTTGTGTGATATCGCTGATTGTGTATCATATCGCTGAATTTCACTTGTTTTTATTTTTATTTTGGCGTTTATTGAAACCGCTTAAGTAGTTGCACTTTATTTATTTTTGTTTTCGACACCAAGATTCAATCTCACTTTAATCTTCACCTATTCTTTTGTTACTAAATTCATGCCCATTTTTATGTTACTTGATTTTCACTTAGACTTTATTTGCACTTAAACTAAACAAAGGGGAGAATTTAAACAAGGTTTTTATTTTACTTAAAATGGTCATTATGATTCGATATCTAAAATTCACTGATCACGGTCGCCATGTAAAACAATTTTTACATATAATGAAAACACGTCCGTTTTATATTAGGGTTAAAGCTTTATTGAATTGAAGATATCAAAAAGAATATTTCTTAGGACAGAATAAATTGATATACATTTGTGGAGTCATCATTAAATCGTGAGAAATATATTTCGTGGGAAGTATAGTATGCCGATGTGCACATCGTCGCATATCAGCGTCGCGACGCATCGGGTGACGAGTAATTCTCGTTATCCAATACGAACGTCGTTATGGCATAGATATGCAATCGTAAGCATACTACACACACACACACACACACACACACACACACACACACACACACACACACACACACACACACACACACACACACACACACACACACACACACACACACACACACACACACACACACACACACACACACACACACACACACACACACACACACACACACACACACACACACACACACACACACACACACACACACACACACACACACACACACAGAGACACACACACACACACACACACACACAGACACACACAGACACACAGACACACACACACACACACAGACACACACACACACACACACACACACACACACACACACACACACACACACACACACACACACACACACACACACACACACACACACACACACACACACACACACACACACACACACACACACACACACACACACACACACACACACACACACACACACACACACACACACACACACACACACACACACACACACACACACACACACACACACACACACACACACACACACACACACACACACACACACACACACACACACACACACACACACACACACACACACACACACACACACACACACACACACACACACACACACACACACACACACACACACACACACACACACACACACACACACACACACACACACACACACACACACACACACACACACACACACACACACACACACACACACACACACACACACACACACACACACACACACACACACACACACACACACACACACACACACACAGACACACACACACACACAGACACACACACACACACAGACACACACACACACACACACACACACACACACACACACACACACACACACACACACACACACACACACACACACACACACACACACACACACACACACACACACACACACACACACACACACACACACACACACACACACACACACACACACACACACACACACACACACACACACACACACACACACACACACACACACACACACACACACACACACACACACACACACACACACACACACACACACACACACACACACACACACACACACACACACACACACACACACACACACACACACACACACACACACACACACACACACACACACACACACACACACACACACACACACACACACACACACACACACACACACACACACACACACACACACACACACACACACACACACACACACACACACACACACACACACACACACACACACACACACACACACACACACACACACACACACACACACACACACACACACACACACACACACACACACACACACACACACACACACACACACACACACACACACACACACACACACACACACACACACACACACACACACACACACACACACACACACACACACACACACACACACACACACACACACACACACACACACACACACACACACACTCACACACACACACACACACACACACACACACACACACACACACACACACACACACACACACACACACACACACACACACACACACACACACACACACACACACACACACACACACACACACACACACACACACACACACACACACACACACACACACACACACACACACACACACACACACACACACACACACACACACACACACACACACACACACACACACACACACACACACACACACACACACACACACACACACACACACACACACACACACACACACACACACACACACACACACACACACACACACACACACACACACACACACACACACACACACACACACACACACACACACACACACACACACACACACACACACACACACACACACACACACACACACACACACACACACACACACACACACACACACACACACACACACACACACACACACACACACACACACACACACACACACACACACACACACACACACACACACACACACACACACACACACACACACACACACACACACACACTCACACACACACACACACACACACACACACACACACACACACACACACACACACACACACACACACACACACACACACACACACACACACACACACACACACACACACACACACACAGACACACACAGACACACACACACACAGACACACACAGACACACACACACACACACACACACACACACACACACACACACACACACACACACACACACACACACACACACACACACACACACACACACACACACACACACACACACACACACACACACACACACACACACACACACACACACACACACACACACACACACACACACACACACACACACACACACACACACACACACACACACACACACACACACACACACACACACACACACACACACACACACACACACACACACACACACACACACACACACACACACACACACACACACACACACACACACACACACACACACACACACACACACACACACACACACACACACACACACACACACACACACACACACACACACACACACACACACACACACACACACACACACACACACACACACACACACACACACACACACACACACACACACACACACACACACACACACACACACACACACACACACACACACACACACACACACACACACACACACACACACACACACACACACACACACACACACACACACACACACAGACACACACACACACACACACACACACACACACACACACACACACACACACACACACACACACACACACACACACACACACACACACACACACACACACACACACACACACACACACACACACACACACACACACACACACACACACACACACACACACACACACACACACACACACACACACACACACACACACACACACACACACACACACACACACACACACACACACACACACACACACACACACACACACACACACACACACACACACACACACACACACACACACACACACACTCACACACACACACACACACACACACACACACACACACACACACACACACACACACACACACACACACACACACACACACACACACACACACACACACACACACACACACACACACACACACACACACACACACACACACACACACACACACACACACACACACACACACACACACACACACACACACACACACACACACACACACACACACACACACACACACACACACACACACACACACACACAGACACACACACACACACACAGACACACACACACACACACACACACACACACACACACACACACACACACACACACACACACACACACACACACACACACACACACACACACACACACACACACACACACACACACACACACACACACACACACACACACACACACACACACACACACACACACACACACACACACACACACACACACACACACACACACACACACACACACACACACACACACACACACACACACACACACACACACACACACACACACACACACACACACACACACACACACACACATACACACACACACACACACACACACACACACACACACACACACACACACACACACACACACACACACACACACACACACACACACACACACACACACACACACACACACACACACACACACACACACACACACACACACACACACACACACACACACACACACACACACACACACACAGACACACACACACACAGACACACACACACACACACACACACACACACACACACACAGACACACACACACACACACACACACACACACACACACACACACACACACACACACACACACACACACACACACACACACACACACACACACACACACACACACACACACACACACACACACACACACACACACACACACACACACACACACACACACACACACACACACACACACACACACACACACACACACACACACACACACACACACACACACACACACACACACACACACACACACACACACACACACACACACACACACACACACACACACACACACACACACACACACACACACACACACACACACACACACACACACACACACACACACACACACACACACACACACACACACACACACACACACACACACACACACACACACACACACACACACACACACACACACACACACACACACACACACACACACACACACACACACACACACACACACACACACACACACACACACACACACACACACACACACACACACACACACACACACACACACACACACACACACACACACACACACACACACACACACACACACACACACACACACACACACACACACACACACACACACACACACACACACACACACACACACACACACACACACACACACACACACACACACACACACACACACACACACACACACACACACACACACACACACACACACACACACACACACACACACACACACACACACACACACACACACACACACACACACACACACACACACACACACACACACACACACACACACACACACACACACACACACACACACACACACACACACACACACACACACACACACACACACACACACACACACACACACACACACACACACACACACACACACACACACACACACACACACACACACACACACACACACACACACACACACACACACACACACACACACACACACACACACACACACACACACACACACAGACACACACACACACACACACACACACACACACACACACACACACACACACACACACACACACACACACACACACACACACACACACACACACACACACACACACACACACACACACACACACACACACACACACACACACACACACACACACACACACACACACACACACACACACACACACACACACACACACACACACACACACACACACACACACACACACACACACACACACACACACACACACACACACACACACACACACACACACACACACACACACACACACACACACACACACACACACTCACACACACACACACACACACACACACACACA
>CAJZLR020000080.1:0-19432 GCA_916050605.2 Platycheirus albimanus | reverse complement strand
AACAACAACAGCAACAACAACAACAACAACAACAACACCATCAAAAAAAAAAAAGAGTATCATAAGGTACTTAGTGCTCTAATAATTTTTTTTTATATATTTACACACACATTTTTTTATAAAAAAAAAAAAAAAAAAACCACCTCAGTATAGTGTTCTTAAAAAAAAAAAAAAAAAAAAAAAAAATTTTCTTAACATATATATTTACCTACGCATATTTTCTCTCGGTATATTTTCGTATAATTTCGTGCTATTTAAATTCTTTTTCGGTTATAATAGTTGAGCTGTTCTGTTAGCGATTGAGCGATTACAAATCACTAGAAAGGCAAATAAGCGTGCACAAGCTATTGCCGATCTATTTAAGGTTTTACCTTTCCAACCTCATAACGAGGATAAACCCATTGAAATCTTAAAAAAGAAAAAAGCAAAAAAACCCCAACACTTGTCATGGAGGTAAGGATTTCTGATATTTTTAGTATCATTCCCGTCTTTGATGGAAACCCATTAGAGCTGGCAAAGTTCATATCATGTGGCGAGATTTTGTTTAGTTCTGTTAAAGACACTGAACAACCAACGTTTTTAAAAATTGTAAAAACTAGGTTACAGGGTCCCGCTTTTGAACTGACCCAATTTAATACGCTCCCAACATGGACATCCCTTAAGGACAAGCTAGAGTCCGAATTTAAGGTAGTCCAGACCCGGTCTTCTGCCAATAACAAATTGATTACAACCAAACAGCGTTTCAAAGAAACAGTCACCGAGTTTGGTGAGCGAGTTTGTTTAGCTCTTAACGATCTAAATTCCGCTACTTTTGCCACAACCGAAGATGAGACGGTCAGGGAGTTCCTGGTAAAAGAAAATAAAAAGTTGGCGCTTCAGGTCTTTGACGACGGCTTGAAGAACGACCAACTTAGGCTCATAGCTAAGGCTCACGGGGGAAGTGATCTAAAGGCTGCAATTGCCCATGCTGAAGGTCATGCCGCGCGCATAGACCACCTTCCTCAAACATCGAATCAAGGAAAATTTCCTCCTCAGCAAAATAGATTGCATTGCCAAACTTGCGGTAAGCCAGGTAACTCAAGGGAAACCTGTTACCGAAACACGCCATTCCCTAACTTCCCAAATAGGACACCCATAAAGAAGGAAGTACAATTCCTCACCTGCAACTATTGTGGAAAACCAAACCACACTGAAAGCCATTGCAGGTTACGGTTATTCAGGAATGAGCCACAGCAAAATTCTCCTCAAAGCGCAACTAGGTTGCAAAATCCATTTAGAAACACGGGTCGCTCCGCCACAACCGGTAATAGCAGGAACACAGGGCCGCCCGAACTCTCTCAAAGACAAAATAATAACCACGATGTCCGGTATTCAAATTCTGAGGCACAAGATTCGGGAAACGATGTAATTCGGGGGGAGACTTACGGCAACCCCTCCCGAATGTTGACCAAAGCCGAGGTGCATCAAACCGTGTACTAGATTTGAAATTTATCGTGTCGTTTTGTCCTGAATTCAATCAGCCAACGATACGCATTAAATTTAGTCCCTCGGATAAAAAATACACAACCTTCTTAATTGACACAGGAGCCGATATAAGCTTGTTGAAAAATATCCACCCAGGAAGTCTAAATAAAGGGGACAGCCCGTACACCATAACTACCATAGCAGGGGACTCGCTAAAAACCCTCGGTATGGTATATGGAAATTTAGAATTCACGACACCAATGCACACTATGGTTTTAGAACATCCTTTCCATTTACTTACCGATCGGATAAATCTTCCATACGACGGTATAGTTGGAAACGATTTTCTAGTTAAATTCAAATGTACAATAAATTATAAAAACAAATCCATACAAATTCCTATGTATAAAAATAATGAAATGGAGAAGAGGGAGCCATTATTTACGGATAATGGGGGTGAGCCATTATCTACGGATAATGGAGGTGAGCATCTAAAAAAGACATGCAGCTCTATGAACGGGGCCTATAGCCATAGCCGCAACGAGTTGCCATGTGAATCACGATCCACTGACCCAGAATCTCTTCAAAATTTCGAAAAGAAAAGCAAGTCTAATAAAAATAAAAAAAATAGTAAAGGTGTAGCAGAAAGTAAGACTGATCATATAGAAGAGTCAGCAGAAAGTAAGACAACACACACAAAAGGTTTCGGAAATCATAAAACGGACCAAGAAAATATTAATAAAAGCTTAAAAAATAATAATACAATTGAAACAACTCCAATTAAAAATAAAACTTCAGTAACGCCTGAAAGTACTTATGAACAAAATGTTTTTATTTTAAAACCACGAAGTCAGCAGATAGTAAAATTTCCTTTTGAAAATAAACAAGAGTCCAAACCTGGGGATATACTCATTAAAAAGGAACAATTTATGCCAGGGTTATATATAGGCGAAACCCTAGCAACACCCAAAGACTCCTATATAAAGATTTTAATGATGAATACGTTGGAAACCGAGCAAAGAATAAATATGAAAGATATTGATCTCGATTGGGATAACTTAGATAATTTTAACTCAGCGTCTAACCAAGTAAATAATAAAGTTAAAGGTAGGTTGAATCTGTTAAAGTCTGTTATTGATCTCAGTCACTGCAATACGGAGGAGCAAGAATCACTTCTCAAAATATGTAGGGAATACAATGATTTATTTTTTCTCGAAGGCGATAGTCTCTCATTTACAGAAACACTTTAACATAAAATCATCACAGAACAAAACAAACCTCCTTTATTTGTCAGACCATACAGACTCCCTGACACACAAAAAACCGAGATCCACAAGCAAGTAAACGAGATGCTGCAAAGCAACATTATCCAGTCCAGCGCTAGTCCGTGGAACTCCCCTTTGCTCCTGGTACCAAAGAAAGCTGATAAGGAAGGCAATAAGCGATGGAGAGTCGTGGTCGATTTTCGTAAACTTAACGAACTAACAGTTGGCGATGCATATCCTTTACCAAACATAACAGATATCCTAGATGAATTAGGCAGAGCAACATACTTTAGCACCCTTGATCTTGCAAATGGATTTCATCAAATCCTTATGGATAGTGAAGACCGGTGTAAAACTGCTTTCAGCACTCCATACGGACACTACGAATATAATCGTATGCCATTTGGTTTAAAAAATGCACCAGCAACTTTCCAGCGTTTAATGAACACTGTACTGTACTGGGCCTACCTACCATGTTGAGCTGCTAAGTGGACGTGTTTGTTTCTGGTGACAGTTGTTCGCTTATTTTCGATCGAATACGCATTCAATTTAATAAAGTTTTTAATTGTAAAAAAGCTGTAAAGACTTAACCTTATTTTTATTTGTTTTTTTCGGTCGGGGCCCGTGTGAAACGTATCAATCATTTAAACTTTAAACAATATATTAAACTAAATGAACTTTTTTTTTTTTCTCCCTCGTGTTCTTTTTTTCTCCTGTTTAACTGTGCAAAAAAAAAGAGAATCCATCCACACAATTAAAGAAAAAGAGACAATATACATTTAAACACATAATAAATAATTAGCGATGAGGCTTACAACTCCTGGAAGCGATACAAGTTAAATGCATTGAGGCTAAATTATTGCTCCTTACGTAATAAAGTGGTCTCTGAAATTCGTCTATTAAAATCCCAAATGTACACAAATCAGCTTAGTACCACATTAAGTACTCGTCAATTATGGTCAAACTTACGGAACATAGGTGTAGGTAAAACTAAGATTGAACAAAATTTTAATATTGATGGTGATTCGTTGAACGAAAAATTCGTTTCAGTACCTTCACAACCTGTGTTAAATTCACAAGCTCCAATTATATTCGAAGATCAAGATGATAGTTCTCGTTTTATGTTCCACAGGGTAGATTGTACTGATGTTGTTGAATGTGTGTTATCCATCAAGTCAAATGCTATAGGGCTGGACAAGGTTGATCCTAAATTCTTGAAAATGATCCTGCCGATAATACTACCGCAAATCACATATATTTTCAATTCAATCCTAATGTCAGGTGAATTCCCTGACTTATGGAAGCAGGCAAAAGTGTTACCACTTCCTAAAAACGCGAAAGGGGATGATTTTAGACCCATATCGATTTTGCCTTTTCTGTCAAAAGCATTTGAGAGACTCCTACAAAAGCAAATAAGTACATATCTCGCTTCCAATAATATGCTCACTCCGAATCAATCCGGTTTTCGTGAAAAACACAGCTGTATAACAGCTTTATTAAACGTTACTGATGACATTAGGCAGGCATTGGAAAGGGATGAAGTTATTTTCTTGGTGCTGCTTGACTTTTCCAAAGCCTTTGACACGGTCAACTATCAAATCCTATGTAAAAAGCTTATGCGTAAATTTGGGTTTACAGCATCTGCTACCAAACTTATCTATTCCTACTTAACGAACAGACGGCAAGCAGTGCAAGTTGGTGACAAGCTATCGAATTTTTTACCAAATGTATCTGGAGTACCTCAAGGGTCCATATTAGGACCTCTTTTGTTTTCTTTGTATGTTAACGAACTCCCAACTGTCACTGAAAACTGTTCTTCTCAAATGTACGCAGACGACATCCAATTGTACCTCAACTGCCCTCTCGGCCTTATTGAGCATGGTGCCTCTTGTGTCAATGAAGACTTGGGGAATATTGAACTTTGGTCTCACTCTAATGGACTTATTTTGAATCCGAATAAGTCAAAATGTTTAGTCATTTCAAGGAATAAATTAGACCTTTCATATTTTCCCGCGATCAAGTTGAATAATGCATCCATCGAATTTGCAGATACAGCAAAAAACCTTGGAGTGACCTTTAATCGGTCTTTGACATGGGACAATCATATAAATTCTGTCGTTGGGAAAGCCTATGGTGTACTGCGTACTCTGTGGGTAACTCAGTCATTCACTCCAGTTAACACGCGTATATTACTTGCTAAGTCTTTAATAATACCGATTCTGGTCTATGGGTGTGAAATATATTGCAACTGCAACTCAACAAGCAAAAGGAAGTTGAATGTTGCTTTTAATAGCATATTGCGCTACGTCTATGGATTAAGGAGATATGACCGATTATCTGGTTACTATACTCGGTTGTTAGGTATGCCTTTTGAAAATTATCTTCGATTTCGTAGCCTGACATTACTTTCAAATATTTTACTAACACACCAACCACAACTCTGTTTCGATAGAATTACAACTGCCGCCTCGCAAAGATCTCGCCAATTGATTCATCCACGTAGCTCGTTTTTGACATCTGAGCGTCAATTTTTTGTTAATGCCGTCCGCTTGTGGAATACTTTACCACGTTATATAAAAGATATACAGAATACAACAAGCATAAAAAAAGCACTGAGAGATTATTTTTCAGTAAATTTTTAAATTAAACTATTCGTATAAGTATTGTAAAAATAAATTATAATTATAATTACTATTATTTTCTTTTTTTTTCTTTATTTTTTCTTTTTTTGAATTGATTACTTCTTTCAAATTGTATCATTATACTTAACTTCAATTGTATTAAATAGAAACATTTATAAGCTTGATGTTCGTAAAATTCGCTTAAAACTAAGTTATAAGATTTTGTATCTTACAGTTTTAAGCCGTCACAAATTAATAAATAAATAAAAATAAATAAATACTGATTGGTTTACAGGGATTTGACTGCTTTGTATATGTCGATGACATAGTCCTCTACGGATACGATCTAACTGACCATAACTCCAAACTTATAAGAATTTTTGACCGCTTGCGCCAACACAACTTAAAGCTTCAACCAGACAAGTGTAATTTTTTGAAAAGAGAATTAATGTACCTCGGACATATTATCTCAGAAAACGGACTTAAACCGGATCCTGAAAAAATTAAGGCAGCAAAAACATACCCCACACCCAAAAACGTAAAGGGAATAAAATCATTTCTAGGATTCACAGGTTACTACCGGCGGTTTATAGATAATTTTTCAACCATAGCAAAACCATTGACAAAATTATTAAAAAAGAACGTAGTTTTTAAATGGGATGCATTTTGTGATGAAGCTTTTCAAACACTAAAAAGTAAACTAATAGAACCCCCTGTTTTAGCGTACCCCGATTTTAATAAGGATTTCATAGTTACAACCGACGCTAGCGACATTGGACTTGGCGCTGTATTATCTCAGGGAGAGATTGGCAATGATAAACCAATCTGTTACGCCAGTCGCACCCTAAATGACGCCGAAACTCGGTACAGCACTACAGAGAAAGAATTACTAGCAATCGTTTACGCTGTCAAACAATTTCGCCCTTATATCTACGGACGAAGATTTAAAATATGTACAGACCATAAGCCATTACAATGGCTTATGAACCTCAAAGACCCAACATCTAGGCTCGCTCGGTGGAGAATATTGCTGGATGAATATGAATATCAAATAATTTATAAACCGGGTAAAATAAACTCAAATGCTGACGCTCTCAGTCGAATACCAATTGAGACAAACGATAAAGTAATGGTGCTCACAAGAAACCAAAAACAACGCTTAGAAAAACAAAACGAACCAATTATATCTCAATCACCCCAACAATCGCAAGACGATTTACAAAAAATTTCTAGTTTTATTTTATCCGAAAAAACTGGTAATATTCACCAAAATAAGGAGTTACCATTTAAAAATATAATTTTACCCTTAATAGATTCCCCAGATGAAAACTTACTCCAAGAATTAATACCAAATTTTATAAAACCCGATATAGGTAAAAGTATCACAACAAACTTTGGTGTCATTGTCACACTACCAATACCCATGAGAAGTACTAACGACGAACAAGTCACAGAAAAATTTTTAACCACTATAAGGAAAGGGATACAAACTTCAAATTTCAAAGTGATTGGTTTCTCACTACCAAATTTAAGTAACAACACCAAGAACACATTCAAGATTTTATTAGAAAAAGTATTCGAAAAAGAAGACCTACAAATTTATCTTTATACTAACGAAATAATCATTTTAAACGAACCCGAACTTATAGAAAAAGCCATTTTTGATTATCATGACTCACCCTTTGGCGGTCATCAAGGTGTGTTGCGAACACTTAAACGAATAAGGCAAAAATACTACTGGTCCAATATGAGAAAAGACATTACCGAACACATACAAAAATGCGCATCTTGTCAGCTAAACAAAAGTAAAAGAAATCCTCCAGTACCTATGAAAATTACAACAACTAGTTCGCGGCCTTTTGAAAGAATAGCTTTAGATATAGTTGGTCCTTTGCCAGTAAGCTATAACAATCATAAATACCTTTTAACATTTCAAGATGATCTCACTAAATTTTCAGAAGCTTTTCCTATCACAAATGCAGAAGCTTCAACAGTAGCACGAGTCTTTTCAGAAAATATAATATGCCGACACGGTTCTCCTTCCACACTATTGACTGACCAAGGTACTAATTTTCTAAGTACTATGTTCAAAGAATTATTTGTTAAAAATCAAAAAACTTAACACATCACCCTATCACCCTCAAACCAATGGAGCACTAGAACGTAGTCATAAAACCCTCGCCGAGTATCTTCGACACTACGTCAATCGAGATCAATTAACATGGGATACATGGATTCCATATGCAATGTTCGTGTATAACACTACACCACATAGCAGTACAGGTTACACGCCTTATGAACTTTTATACGGGTTTCCTGCTAATATTCCTAGCACATTCTCTCAAACTCCGAAAACTATTTATAATTATGAAAACTACGCTAACGAGCTCAAATCTAGATTGCGACACGGTTATCAGATAGCAAACGAAGCTCTGGGTAAAAAGAAAATAATCTCAAAAACCCAGTATGACAAATCTGCCCAACCCAAAAATATTAACGTAGGTGAAAAAGTTCTCTTAAAAAACCAAACTAGAAAAAATAAATTTTCATCGCTTTGGGAAGGTCCATACGAGGTTCTTGAAATACTATCTGATGAAAATACCGTTCTTAAAATCAACAAGAAAGCAAAAGTAGTTCATAACAATAATATTATGAAATTTATAGAATAATATACATTTTTAAGAACAAAAACTTTAATTCCCCTTCCTCTCTCTCTCATATTACCTAACCACAGAATGGAGTCCATTACCTATGTCCCGGATTCATATTGGTTATTGTACAACGTGGTGTCCAACATAGAAATTCCTCTACGGAAAGGGTTCACTAAAGTTGGCAACGGTTATCCGAACAGAATAACCATACCCACCGAAATCGTTTCGATTATTCATGCGGTAATCGAAATAGATGCAAGCGAAGAAAGGGTTACAATCAAAGATTGTGAATATTCAAACGGAACCTTTGTCAATGGGACCAGAATAAGCCACCTACAAGCCACAAATATTAAATTCGGAGACAGAGTTAGTTTTGGAATTCAAGAGGAAGACTTCAACCTAAGCCTTAGCCCATTCTATATTATAAGGCGCCGACGCGCCCACCCTGCCATCGATGTACTACAGGAATGGACACGGCCAAATCAGCCAAACACACGCGTTATTTTTTACCCTGGGTTCAATCCAGAAACAGATGATTAATATTAATTGTACGTAATCAAAATAAAATATGTAAAAGGAAAGAATGTCTTCAATTTTTTATCACTGATACACCGAGCACACACACACACAAAAAAAAAAAAAAAGGGGGAAACTTCAGTTATAAAACATTCAACTTTTTTTCAGAAAATGGGATGGATAAGATTTTTGCTATGGCTAAGGCTAGTCACAATGACCCTAGGCAGCATTCAGATAACTCCCATCAGGGACAACCCTGGTATCTACTTTGAACAATGGGGAAAAGCTGAACTATACTCCAATGAATGGAAATTAATAGCCTACTACGACATAGGGAAATTTACAGAAGCTTTAAACAGCGCACAGCTCTACGTTGCAGAAGTAAACCAACTATGCGAGCAACTACAGGGCAAAGTGAGTTGTGATATTTTATGTAATAACGCAGCTAGCGAGCTGAACCACCTTATATTGGGGGTGACACAAAAACATAGTCTTATCGTAGGAAACGGGAACAACCGGGAAAAACGAGCTTTATTAAACGCGGTAGGAATGCTAAGCAAAACTTTATTTGGGACTCTCAGTCAAGAGGATGCTGAATATTATGACAACCAAATCAAAAAGTTAGAGGCTAACGAAAGACATTTGCTGACGCTGGTAAAAAAGCAAACTATACTTTTAGAAACTACATCTAATGTCTTCAATAATTCAGAAGTAGCTATGGAAAATCAGATACAAACTATTAGCTCCAAGATCGAATCAATTAGACAACTCGCGAACCAAATAAACAACGCGAATCGAGAGCAACTACTATTCTCTGAGATTGAATCCTTAACAACCTTAATTACGCTAATACTAATGCGATACCAAAACACAATAGATGAAATAATCGATTTAGTAAGCAACGCTAATCATGGCAAGCCTCACCCGTCTATTGTTACTCCTCTTCAACTCAAGTCAACACTATCCAAAATAAAACAGGACATACCTAGTGGAACAAAAATTTCGTCATTGGTCACAGATGACATTTTAACCCTTTACAAAGTTAGTTCAATAAGTGCGACTATACGTCAACAAAAGGTTATTTACGAATTTAAAATACCACTTCCACTTCTAGAGAACTTTCATATCTATAAGATTATCCCTATCCCAACAAATTACAATAGTCATTTTGTATTCATACAACCTACAACCGATTACTTACTAATAGATTACAACAAGGAATACTATAGTAGTATAAACTCTGATGATCTAGCGAACTGTAAACATCAGGCAAAAACATTCGTATGTCCAATGATACATCCTCTCTTTAACTCTAATTCAGAAATTGCCACTTGCGAAGTAGAATTGCTCCGCAAATCAAAATCTCTACCACCATCATGCGAAATAAAAGAAGCAAACCTCTCAACCATTTGGTTACAATTATCTACTCACAACAAGTGGTTATTCTCTTCTACAAAAAGTTATGAAATAGATGAGATTTGCAGGGATGAGTTAACAACATACACCCTCCATGACACAGCTATCATTGAAACTTTAGGCAATTGTTACATCAAATCCAAAGATTTGATCATTCATGCATATAACGAGATAGATACAATCTCGCACAGAGCATACATACCACCCATAAATATATCGTCATACTTAAACAACGTTTCACTTCCGGCAGTCAGTACAAATAATCAAATCACCTTTGTAAAATTTTCTAGTCAAGATGGACTTAAACTAATATCAAAACAAATAAACCATATAAAATCGGAAGAAAAAATGCCACTTTCCACAATAACCTCCCATGACGTCCATCACTATACTATAACTTACGCTATACTTCTTTTACTTCTTGCATTTTGCGTACGTCACATAATTAAACGCCTGAAAGGAAAGAATAATGTGCCTAAAATTATCGAAATTCCCAAGTCAAAAGAAAATCCTGTAACCCAATCTGAAACTGAACAGCTTCCATCTTTAGAACCGAAATTGGTGTTAACAACCGGTTTTTAATACAAAAATTTTTTTTTGCGAGAATATCATGCGTTAGGGAGATAATAATGTTCATACACCCATTTTATATTGTATAATTTAATACACGTATAAAAAAAAAAAAAAAAATTGAATTCTTAAAATAATGAAAATTTTAAAAGTACACTAGACATAAGAAAAATCTTTCCTTAAATAACACTATGTAAATTTAATAATACTATAAAGTTTTACATTCTTTCTAACATATACATTAATTTTGACTAGATTACGTAAGAAATTTTAATTTACAAATTAAGTAAATACGGTAAAAAAAAAAGAAAAAAAAAATATCTTATTACACCTTCAGAGAGAATATACCAAAAGATTTTGAAATATGTAAATATGCAAATTATTCTTTTTTCATCGATGTTGCCCTAACGAAAATTCCTTACCTCTTCAAGGCCAGAATTTTCTTTTTCTTAGGGGGGTGGGATGTTGTGAACAATCTCGCACAGAGCATACATACCACCCATAAATATATCGTCATACTTAAACAACGTTTCACTTCCGGCAGTCAGTACAAATAATCAAATCACCTTTGTAAAATTTTCTAGTCAAGATGGACTTAAACTAATATCAAAACAAATAAACCATATAAAATCGGAAGAAAAAATGCCACTTTCCACAATAACCTCCCATGACGTTCATCACTATACTATAACTTACGCTATACTTCTTTTACTTCTTGCATTTTGCGTACGTCACATAATTAAACGCCTGAAAGGAAAGAATAATGTGCCTAAAATTATCGAAATTCCCAAGTCAAAGGAAAATCCTGTAACCCAATCTGAAACTGAACAGCTTCCATCTTTAGAACCGAAATTGGTGTTAACAACCGGTTTTTAATACAAAAATTTTTTTTTGCGAGAATATCATGCGTTAGGGAGATAATAATGTTCATACACCCATTTTATATTGTATAATTTAATACACGTATAAAAAAAAAAAAAAATGAATTCTTAAAATAATGAAAATTTTAAAAGTACACTAGACATAAGAAAAATCTTTCCTTAAATAACACTATGTAAATTTAATAATACTATAAAGTTTTACATTCTTTCTAACATATACATTAATTTTGACTAGATTACGTAAGAAATTTTAATTTACAAATTAAGTAAATACGGTAAAAAAAAAAAAAAGAAAAAAAAAATATCTTATTACACCTTCAGAGAGAATATACCAAAAGATTTTAAAATATGTAAATATGCAAATTATTCTTTTTTCATCGATGTTGCCCTAACGAAAATTCCTTACCTCTTCAAGGCCAGAATTTTCTTTTTCTAAGGGGGGTGGGATGTTGTGATCACAACGTTCCACCTACCCATTACCTACGCTGCTTATTCATGCACAATCCAAGTCCACATACCTAACGCATTTTTACTTCAACCAAAGTGACAAGATCAAACGACACCATATTCTCACTATGTTCTAAAAACACACAAATCATACCATCGATATTTGATTCCAACCATTTGTCCACTACTCTGTCCAGGCACACGTTCATTCATTACTCATCACCACAACTGAAATACGATCCCGCTAGCATAAATGCACTGCCCTCGGAGTTGTTGTGATGATGAGACAATATTATAAATAAATGAAGTTAAAGCGAATTGTGCGACAAGAAATAATGAGTATAAAGGTTGCGACATATGGTTACAATAAATCGATGATTTATTGAATGTGTGTAGATATTGGTTCTTTTGATCTAGGTCAAATGGGCATGCACTTAAACTAGGATGTGCATGCCTTGCAATAGAAGGAAATGGTAATGTTGGAAAGGGAAAGTGTATGGTAGGCAGTATCAGTGGTAATAATTTGTATAAATAGGGATCGTTGAGAAAGGAACAATCAGAGTTAATTTACCATCAACCATTGAAAGTCGTAGCCCTGCATAGCGACAGCAGGCTTTCCTTGGTTTAACAAATAATAATAATAACTATTGAATAAAACTTAATTTTATAATAAAAACTTTATAAATCTTTAATTATTTTAACTCTCCGGATATTCGCTCTTCTCTCGAACTGAGAAAGCACGGCGAATACACGATACAACAATAATAATAATAATAATAATAATAATAATAATAATAATAATAATAATAATAATAATAATAATAATAATACTAATAATAATAATAATAATAATTGTTAAGAAACGTTGCAAAATCTTAAAACCTACATTTCCATACACCAAATCAAAAAAAAGGGTGAAAACACCAAACATGTTGTGGTGCACCTTAAATAAATTGAACTGTAATTTTCATTGTTCTTAACTTTAATTTACTGTACCCATTTCTCTTAAAATTAGACATTTTTGAATTCGCCTTACTCAATCTTGCGCTCTTTGTTAATATACTACATCACATTATGTACCAATTTAACGGTTATTATATAGAGGCTAGCTTTGCTAGCAGCATAGAATGAAAGACATTGATTTTAACTAGGTCAGTTGATTGGAAGCAAGAGCTCAAGAAAGAACGTCTCATTCTTTTATAAAAAATATTAAAATTATAACGTTTTGAACATACATGTGTTTTATTTAATAAGAATTCAAATTAAATATAATAAAACCAATACCCATCACACAAAAAAACATATCACATTCTATACACAGTTACACAAATAAACCCAAACAAAGGAAGGATAAGTACACAAAAACAGATATATTAATTTATAAAATTACATTATACAGTCCACATAAATTAAACCATACATATCAAGTCAACAAAAAAGCAATCTTGAACATGGTCCTTCTGAGCCATATCAATGAATCAAGATTCGATTAATTAAATAAAAAGATAAAAGCAAAAGAAGGTGCAATACACATTAAGTTATCAATTAACATAGACAAAAAGTAATTTTTTTTAAATTCTCCTTTGGTGAAAATATCTCGTGGCGAAAAATATATGTATGTATGTACATATGTATATGTGCAAAATCAGGGGGATTGTCATTATATAACTCTATACGGTACAAGTTGAAACAGTTTTATCACGCGCTTAGCCTAACTGGACAAAGTGATATTGTGCAAAATTAATTGACTGTATATTTTCGAACACTTTTTTGTATACATTATTAATTTATAAAATGAACAAAGTAGTAGCAAAATGTGGTAGGGCTAAGGCAAGCCTCACTCTCTTGTCGACATTTGCCAAATCTATTTCTGACGCTACCCCCTTATCAATTTTGGAATTTAGATTTAAAAAGCTAAATGAAACTTGGGACGAATATGTTGTGCTTCAAAACGAACTCTTAGAATTCATTGATTCGCCGGGTTATGTTGATCGGGAAACAGAATATGTCGAATACGCAGAAAAGTACTTCAACGCACATGGTCTTATTTCCAATGGTATCCGTCGATTAGAAAAGGAGGCGAAAGAAAAAAAAGTCTCTACTGAGCAGAGTTCTGAGAAGCCTCTGTCTTCAGCCCCTTCGTCTTCTGTTCACTTGCCACAAATAACAATTAATCCTTTTTCCGGTGATTATAAAGATTGGCCGGCCTTTAGAGACTTATTTACAGGCACAATCGATTCAAATACTTCGCTTACGTGTACACAAAAGCTGCATTATCTTAAATCGTTTCTCCGTGGAGATGCCGCAACTCTTCTTCGACATATTTCGTGCTCTGAACAAAATTACATAGAAGCCTGGGATAGACTAGAAAGGCGCTATAACCAAAAGAATTTAATAGTTCAGTCATTTATAAGTTCATTTTTGTCACTTCCTTCGTGCACGACTCCCAACATAAGCATGCTTCGAAAAATTGCCGACGGGGCTGATGAAGCCATAAGAGGTCTCAACGCTTTAGAATGCAACACACGCGATCCGTGGCTTATACATTTATTACTTCAGAAACTTGATTATGAAACCAAGCAAGCCTGGGCGGAAGAAGCAGGTTCAGATGATGATTGCACTATCGACACATTTTTGAATTTTTTGGAAACTCGTTGTACGTGCCTTGAATCATGTATTTCATTTTCTCGAACAAACCAAACTCGTCAGAAAACTACCAACCCTGTTTGAACTCACCTCGTTGAATCATTACACGAGTGCCCTAAATGTCATGAATCTCATTCACTTCAAAATTGTGAAGAGTTCAAAGGTCTCGACGTTGCCTCTCGTCGCGAATTTGTGAAATCTAATTCACTTTGTTTTAATTGCCTTCGTCAGGGACATTCTGCAAATAGGTGCTACATAAATTATCGTTGTCGACAATGTAAATCTCGACATCACACATTAGTTCACCCTGTCGAATCTAGTGTACTTGAAGAACAAAACCAAAACACATTCACTTCAACAACTGAAGTTTGCTCATCATCAAATCTATGTTCTGAGGAACATCTCGTTGCAAATCAAGCTCTTGAATCTAATTCTCGTTCCGTCACTATTTTACCAACCGCCTTAGCCAAAATTCAAGACAAGCAAGGAGCCTTTCGCACTTTTCGAATCCTTCTTGACTCAGGATCCCAGGTCTCGTTCGTAACCGAGCAAGTTGCTCAATACCTGGGGCTACCAAGAAAACCTTCTCGGATTCCAATAATGGGAATCGTCTCAACACCAGCTGGAGTAACGAATGGAATCGTTACTCTTAAACTTCACTCACGTACTAATTCAGAGTGCATACAATGTGAATGCCATGTGCTTCCAAAAATTTCGTCGTCACTGTCATCTGTTGTTCTGAAAGAACTTAAAACCTTTTCTTTACCTGGTGATTTGGCCGATCCACTTTTCTACCAACATGGTACCATTGACATTCTATTAGGTGCTGATAAGATATTCAATGTAATCACAGGTGTCGCTAAAACAAATGATGGGAATGATTTTACCTCCATCCCAACCATATTTGGATGGGTTATAGCAGGACGTGTTTCAAAAAATTTAGCCATAGAATCAAAGGTAGAGACTTACTGTACCCGATTAGACAACAACCAAAAGTTTGACTTAGAAAGATTCTGGAAATTGGAGGAGGTATCTCACGAAACGTCTTTGTCATTAGAAGAACAACTGGCAGAAGAAGATTTTTCTAAAAACACTTTTCGTCGACTAAAGGATGGGAAATTTGAAGTAAATTTACCCTTTAAACCAGCAATGAACCTCGATTTCGGAAATTCCTTGAAGACAGCATTGAATCGTTTTTACTCACTTGAGCGCAGGTTTAATTCAAATACGACGCTTAAATCTCAATATTCAGCTTTCATTAATGAATACCTTGACTTAGGCCACATGGAAGAAATATCTATAAAGGAAATAATGGAACCAACAAAGAATTTGTTTTACTATCTGCCTCACCATGCAGTCTTTAAGGGCGACAGCAGTACGACCAAGGTCAGGGTGGTGTTTGATGCATCCGCGAAGTCTGACAACAAAATGTCATTGAATGAGGCTCTACTTGTCGGTCCTACTATTCAAAGGGATATTTTTACTATTTGTTTACGATCGCGTTGTCATGTGTATCTTATAACAGGAGATATCGAAAAAATGTATCGTCAGATTTGGGTATCATGCAGCCAAACCGACTTCCAAAGAATTATCTGGCGTGAGAGTCCAAATGAACCTTTAAGGCACTTTAGATTGCTGACCGTTACTTACGGAACAGCCTCAGCACCGTTCTTGGCTGTTCGAGCTCTGAAACAATTGGCTTTCGACTGTGCAGAAACTCACCCTCGTGCTGCGTCTGTTTTATTGAAGGACTTTTACGTTGATGATGTTGTTACAGGAGCTGACACAGTCGAAGAAGTCATCGCACTTAGACTTGAACTTATTGAGCTTTTAAAAACTGCAGGTTTTAATCTTCGAAAGTGGTCAACTAACTGTTGGCCGTTGCTTGTTTCCTTGCCGGACGATCAAAGAGAATTTTCACCAGTTGATTTTGAGGAATCAAACTCCGTCAAGATGTTAGGGATGCAGTGGTACCCATCACGGGATTGTTTCTCTTACAAGGTTCGGCTGAGCATTTTAGGCAAATGCACTAAACGCCGCATTCTATCTGATGCATCAAAAATTTTCGACCCATTAGGATTCTTATCTCCTGTTATCATCGCGATTAAAATAATGTTCCAAGAACTGTGGAGAAAAAACTTGAAATGGGATGATGAAGTTCCAGAAAATATATCACGGCAGTGGCACGCAATACGTCATGAACTACATCTTGTGGAAACATTTACAATACCAAGAGTCATGGTGCAGAATCGGCTAAATTGGGAATTGCATGGATTTTGTGACGCGTCCTTGGACGCATATGCGGCAGTTGTCTACTGTCGTTGTGTCAACGAGCAAAACTCCGTTTCAGTCACTCTAGTCGCAGCCAAAACCAGGGTAGCTCCTTTGAAAGTGCTGCCCCTTCCTAGGCTTGAGTTATGTGGAGCTCTACTATTAACACGTCTTTTGAATAAAATTAAAACTGCTTTGCAGGAATTAGATACAAGAATATTTGCATGGACTGATTCTTCTATTGTGCTTCACTGGTTACAAGCTCCTCCAAAAAAATGGTCAGTTTTTATTGGTAACCGCACGTCTGAGATTTTAAACTCTATTCCCTCTAATTGTTGGAACCATGTTCGATCAGCTGCGAATCCTGCCGATGTGGCCACACGCGGGATTTTGCCATCTACTCTTGCAGTAACGGATCTATGGTGGAAGGGTCCACAATGGCTTTCAGAGCCCAAGAGCCAATGGCCTCTTTCAAACTTCAAACCGAAGGACTTTGACATCAATCAATTGGAAGAAAGAAAAATAGTAGCACGAGTGTGTCATGTCAATACTTCATCCGTGAATGAACTAGATGCTCTACTTACGAAACACAGAAATTGGATGAAGTCGGTTCGGGTTATAGCTTACGTTTTCCGTTTTTTCAGAAATACTCATTTTAGAGACGTACAAAATTTTGATCCATTATCCACTGACGAATTAAGTTTCGTTAAAATACAGTTTATCAAAAATGCCCAGTTGTTAGTTTTTAAAAAAGAACTAGACATATTAAGACATAATAAGGAATTGCCTTCTAAAAACAAACTTTCAAGTTTGACCCCATTTGTTGACTTTGATGGTGTGCTCCGCGTCGGCGGTCGTATCGAATACTCAAATTTATTGTACAGTGAAAAACATCCAATAATTTTATGTAAAACTCAGCCTATTGCTAAAATCCTAGTTGAATACTTTCATAAAAAACAATTACATCCAGGTGTATCATTATTATTTTCATTCATTCGGCATAACTACTATATTCTCGGTTGTAGAAATCTTGCTCGGCAAGTTGTGCATGAATGTGTCAATTGCTTTAAACAAAAACTTACGGCATCCAAACAACTGATGGGAAATCTTCCCATGGATCGCGTGCGCTTTTCTCGGCCGTTTAGCCGTGTCGGTTGTGATTATGCTGGTCCAGTTTATATTCGTGTTAACCGCGGACGAAGCCCAAGATTCGAAAAAGCATACATAGCTCTATTTGTGTGCTTTATCACTAAAGCCATTCACTTAGAGCTCGTCGGAGATTTATCAACAAATGCCTTTTTACTTGGCCTTGACCGTTTCGTTTCGCGTCGCGGAAAGCCACTTGAGATTTGGAGTGACAACGGAACCAATTTTCACGGTGCTAAGAGGAAACTGGATGAGCTTCAACAACTACTCTATAATCAACAACACACAAGCATAATCACCGATCATTTGTCAAGGTATAATGTGCAATGGAAATTTATACCACCCTCCTCCCCACACTTTGGAGGTTTATGGGAGTCAGGAGTTAAATCCGTAAAGTTGCATTTGAAACGAGTTATAGGTGAAAGTCGCCTCACTTATGAAGATTTATACACTCTTTTAACAAAAATTGAAGCCATTCTCAACTCCCGTCCATTATGGCAAACTTCTGACCATGATCCTGTTGCACTCACTCCTTCTCATTTTTTGATAGGGGAAGCATATACTTCGCTTCCTCAACCTGATGTTTCTAGTACAAATATTTCTATAAAAACTAATTGGTTTTTGTTACAGGCAATGCTGCAAGGTTTCTGGCGTCGCTGGCACACTGAATTCCTTACATCCCTGCAACAACGAGCAAAATGGCAAAGACAGCAAAAAAATCTCGAGGTTGACGACGTCGTTCTGATAAAGGAACCTAACCTACCGCCGGCTAAATGGATTCTTGGACGAGTTACAAAAGCCCATTTGGGCCCAGACAAGAGATGTCGGGTGGTCACCATCCGGACCAAATACGGGGACTATGTTCGTCCTATAACAAAAATCGCCCCATTACCTTTTTCTGAAAAACCTTAGTTTTTTCAGGGGGGGCTGTATGTTAAGAAACGTTGCAAAATCTTAAAACCTACATTTCCATACACCAAATCAAAAAAAAGGGTGAAAACACCAAACATGTTGTGGTGCACCTTAAATAAATTGAACTGTAATTTTCATTGTTCTTAACTTTAATTTACTGTACCCATTTCTCTTAAAATTAGACATTTTTGAATTCGCCTTACTCAATCTTGCGCTCTTTGTTAATATACTACATCACATTATGTACCAATTTAACGGTTATTATATAGAGGCTAGCTTTGCTAGCAGCATAGAATGAAAGACATTGATTTTAACTAGGTCAGTTGATTGGAAGCAAGAGCTCAAGAAAGAACGTCTCATTCTTTTATAAAAAATATTAAAATTATAACGTTTTGAACATACATGTGTTTTATTTAATAAGAATTCAAATTAAATATAATAAAACCAATACCCATCACACAAAAAAACATATCACATTCTATACACAGTTACAAAAATAAACCCAAACAAAGGAAGGATAAGTACACAAAAACAGATATATTAATTTATAAAATTACATTATACAGTCCACATAAATTAAACCATACATATCAAGTCAACAAAAAAGCAATCTTGAACAATAATAA
>CAJZLR020000079.1:0-19496 GCA_916050605.2 Platycheirus albimanus | reverse complement strand
TCATTATCATTATCATTATCATTATCATTATCATTATCATTATCATTATCATTATCATTATCATTATCATTATCATTATCATTATCATTATCATTATCATTATCATTATCATTATCATTATCATTATCATTATCATTATCATTATCATTATCATTATCATTATCATTATCATTATCATTATCATTATCATTATCATTATCATTATCATTATCATTATCATTATCATTATCATTATCATTATCATTATCATTATCATTATCATTATCATTATCATTATCATTATCATTATCATTATCATTATCATTATCATTATCATTATCATTATCATTATCATTATCATTATCATTATCATTATCATTATCATTATCATTATCATTATCATTATCATTATCATTATCATTATCATTATCATTATCATTATCATTATCATTATCATTATCATTATCATTATCATTATCATTATCATTATCATTATCATTATCATTATCATTATCATTATCATTATCATTATCATTATCATTATCATTATCATTATCATTATCATTATCATTATCATTATCATTATCATTATCATTATCATTATCATTATCATTATCATTATCATTATCATTATCATTATCATTATCATTATCATTATCATTATCATTATCATTATCATTATCATTATCATTATCATTATCATTATCATTATCATTATCATTATCATTATCATTATCATTATCATTATCATTATCATTATCATTATCATTATCATTATCATTATCATTATCATTATCATTATCATTATCATTATCATTATCATTATCATTATCATTATCATTATCATTATCATTATCATTATCATTATCATTATCATTATCATTATCATTATCATTATCATTATCATTATCATTATCATTATCATTATCATTATCATTATCATTATCATTATCATTATCATTATCATTATCATTATCATTATCATTATCATTATCATTATCATTATCATTATCATTATCATTATCATTATCATTATCATTATCATTATCATTATCATTATCATTATCATTATCATTATCATTATCATTATCATTATCATTATCATTATCATTATCATTATCATTATCATTATCATTATCATTATCATTATCATTATCATTATCATTATCATTATCATTATCATTATCATTATCATTATCATTATCATTATCATTATCATTATCATTATCATTATCATTATCATTATCATTATCATTATCATTATCATTATCATTATCATTATCATTATCATTATCATTATCATTATCATTATCATTATCATTATCATTATCATTATCATTATCATTATCATTATCATTATCATTATCATTATCATTATCATTATCATTATCATTATCAT
This sequence comes from Platycheirus albimanus, assembly GCA_916050605.2. Taxonomy (NCBI): domain Eukaryota; kingdom Metazoa; phylum Arthropoda; class Insecta; order Diptera; family Syrphidae; genus Platycheirus; species Platycheirus albimanus. The sequence goes on along the minus strand of CAJZLR020000079.1, from coordinate 18,118 downwards.
TATCATTATCATTATCATTATCATTATCATTATCATTATCATTATCATTATCATTATCATTATCATTATCATTATCATTATCATTATCATTATCATTATCATTATCATTATCATTATCATTATCATTATCATTATCATTATCATTATCATTATCATTATCATTATCATTATCATTATCATTATCATTATCATTATCATTATCATTATCATTATCATTATCATTATCATTATCATTATCATTATCATTATCATTATCATTATCATTATCATTATCATTATCATTATCATTATCATTATCATTATCATTATCATTATCATTATCATTATCATTATCATTATCATTATCATTATCATTATCATTATCATTATCATTATCATTATCATTATCATTATCATTATCATTATCATTATCATTATCATTATCATTATCATTATCATTATCATTATCATTATCATTATCATTATCATTATCATTATCATTATCATTATCATTATCATTATCATTATCATTATCATTATCATTATCATTATCATTATCATTATCATTATCATTATCATTATCATTATCATTATCATTATCATTATCATTATCATTATCATTATCATTATCATTATCATTATCATTATCATTATCATTATCATTATCATTATCATTATCATTATCATTATCATTATCATTATCATTATCATTATCATTATCATTATCATTATCATTATCATTATCATTATCATTATCATTATCATTATCATTATCATTATCATTATCATTATCATTATCATTATCATTATCATTATCATTATCATTATCATTATCATTATCATTATCATTATCATTATCATTATCATTATCATTATCATTATCATTATCATTATCATTATCATTATCATTATCATTATCATTATCATTATCATTATCATTATCATTATCATTATCATTATCATTATCATTATCATTATCATTATCATTATCATTATCATTATCATTATCATTATCATTATCATTATCATTATCATTATCATTATCATTATCATTATCATTATCATTATCATTATCATTATCATTATCATTATCATTATCATTATCATTATCATTATCATTATCATTATCATTATCATTATCATTATCATTATCATTATCATTATCATTATCATTATCATTATCATTATCATTATCATTATCATTATCATTATCATTATCATTATCATTATCATTATCATTATCATTATCATTATCATTATCATTATCATTATCATTATCATTATCATTATCATTATCATTATCATTATCATTATCATTATCATTATCATTATCATTATCATTATCATTATCATTATCATTATCATTATCATTATCATTATCATTATCATTATCATTATCATTATCATTATCATTATCATTATCATTATCATTATCATTATCATTATCATTATCATTATCATTATCATTATCATTATCATTATCATTATCATTATCATTATCATTATCATTATCATTATCATTATCATTATCATTATCATTATCATTATCATTATCATTATCATTATCATTATCATTATCATTATCATTATCATTATCATTATCATTATCATTATCATTATCATTATCATTATCATTATCATTATCATTATCATTATCATTATCATTATCATTATCATTATCATTATCATTATCATTATCATTATCATTATCATTATCATTATCATTATCATTATCATTATCATTATCATTATCATTATCATTATCATTATCATTATCATTATCATTATCATTATCATTATCATTATCATTATCATTATCATTATCATTATCATTATCATTATCATTATCATTATCATTATCATTATCATTATCATTATCATTATCATTATCATTATCATTATCATTATCATTATCATTATCATTATCATTATCATTATCATTATCATTATCATTATCATTATCATTATCATTATCATTATCATTATCATTATCATTATCATTATCATTATCATTATTGTTTTGTGTCGTAATAATAAAAACTCAGATATATTTAATTTAACAATCACAATTAACTTTATTTGATAGTACGTATAAACGCGTAACAATGTTTTGTCGTAATAATAAATAACTCAGATATATTTAATTTAATTATCACTATTAACTTTATTTGATAGCACGTATAAACGCTTAGAGAACTGTTGAAGGAATAATAAATATAATCATTAACAAAACGATTGCAGAAGGCAAATCGAACAAAAATGACCAGTGTGTATGTATCTACTTACAGCGCGTGAGGCCAGACGTTGCACTTTTTAAGGTCACATTTGTCTGGTCTCACGCAGCTATGGGATTTGGGTGAAGGAATAGGAGACGATTAATATACTTAAAAAGCATATTTCAGCCGTGTGCAAATGATTGTAGGTATTTAATTTTTAAGTATTTTTGTTGAACATACTCCCCCCCTTTGAGGGATGTAATCACTCAAAATAAATAAATAAAAAAAAAAATTAAAATAATTAAAACTGTGTATCTACTTCAAACCTAGGTGCGTGTCTCCTAGGAAGGGGTTGAGGTTTTCTTGCCTTAAAATAGTAGAATATGATGAATCCAATTATAACAATGAAGAGAAATAAGTTTATACTATAATGATGGTAGTCATGAAGATTCATATCATTTACTTGAGATGAATCCCTATCTAATTCCTTAAATACTTCATTTATTTTTTTGCTTAATTCTTGTTCTTCAATATAATTTGTATCATTTCCAGACGATGCAATTAAACTCGTGTCTTTATATGGCACCTTTATTTTAATTGCTTCGGAGATTTTTATGGAAGGAACAAACGAATTTTTTACCGTACTGTTTCTAAGAATTCGTCCATTTATAATTATATGGGGTAATTTCACTGTACATGGTTCTAAAAATTCCATCAACCCACTTCCACTTAATGTCAAGCTCTTTGTGACTCCATCGCATATAATTAAACCAGTTATGGTTTCCTTAAGAGCAAATATCCAACTATTCGAATTCTTAAGACTGATCCATTGATCTTGAAGAATGGATTTTTTAAAAGAACATTGATTGAGGGCACTCTTTAAATGATTAAGTAATGAAATTTCACAAATATTCGCACTTCCCTGATGGATAATTGTTGGGAATTGTTGGTTACAAAGATAATTTCTTGTCGAAAGAAAATTACAGGACATTAATTGATTACCCGTTAATTCAAAATACCTATCTCTAGTTGGAGTGACTGCTAGAAAAGGGGATGAAAGTTCTAATAAGAAACTTGAGTTATTTTGAAAAATTGGAAATGGAATCAGATTAAAAAGTTGGAATTCTTGGTTGTCTACTAACGGAATCATCATTTCAAATACTATTGAGTCGTTTAGACTTCGTCCCTTGATGGATGACAGCTTGAAAATGTCAAGAACAGATGCTGTCGGAATGTTAATATTAGATGGAAGATTGTTCCTTATTATTTGCAGTTGTTTCATGAATTGGGACGTAGAGATGAAATGTGGATTCATTTTGGCACTATTGAGACTAAGTAGAACATCAAGCAAAGTGTCTTGCATCCTCTCTAGATTTGTTATTGATAATATCAAATATGAAGTTAACGCTGAAAAACTTTGACTAGCATCAATTATCTCCTGATGCTTCTCGATGCTGTTTAAAGATTTTTGAAAAATGGTTTTCAGTCCTTGATATTGCTCATTGTTACGTTTCAGCAAGTTTACTGTTGAGTCTGCAATTGAGCTCTGTTTTTTGAAGAGATGCAAAAGATGTTGCTCGTTTTGGTCAACCATAGAGATTTGATGCTCTATTTCTTTAGCAGCATCTTGATCCAGAATTCCAAATAGACTATGCGCAACGTTTCCAATAAAGTCAAAGGGAGATCTAGAAACCCTTATTCGTTTGGTGTAAGACGTGTGATAATTATGAATTACATCATTGTTGGATTCAATTGCGAATATTCTATGCTTAAATGAGTCAATGGTGGGTGAACAATAAGGATTAGTTTTTAATTCGTCTAAACAGATTTTATCCATTCTGTTTATGTAAGTTTTGACTTCTCCTAATTCTAGCCAATAAGAAGACAAATTGTAGAAGATATATATGTTCCAAAAACTATTTATCGTGCTAGCGCTGCCTATGTCCTCAAAATAAATGCCTGTAGAGTTGTCAAGCTTTGTTATTGATATCGAATTGCTACTTAAAGAGGCAACTAAAGGAAGTATGAATAACGTGAAACACAGTAATGACAACAGGGAAGCATTGATGGACTTTCTTACCTTTATAGAATGTTGATTTTCTGAATGAGTTTCTGAATCCCTCTCCTGTAGCTCATTGTTGTCAATAGGTAAAGGACATATACTTTGGATTGCTCTTTGATAAGTTCCTGTTGCCGTCCTAATATTTGCTACTCTCACCAATCCGTCACTTCCTTTGACAACTTCAGCTACACGTCCCAGCTTCCATTTCATTGGAGGCTGGTTTGCATCTTTGAGAATAACCATTGTTTCAGGTTCTAGATTGTGGCATTTTACCTTCCATTTCATCTTCTGTTGCAGAAGGTGAAGGTATTCGTTTGACCACCTTTGCCAGAAATGTTGTTGGATATGTTGAATCTGACGAAATTTGTCTAATCTTGAGATATTAATTTCTTTCACGTCAGGTTCCGGAAGTGAGGTCAATGGTGCCCCGATAAGGAAATGACCGGGAGTCAATGATTCCAGGTCATTTGGATCTGAAGAAGTAGGTGTGAGAGGACGCGAATTAAGGATAGATTCTATTTGAACCACGATGGTTGATAGCTCTTCGTAAGTTAAAGAAGCCTCACCTAAATATTTTATAAGCAATGTTTTTGCAGATTTTACTGCGGCTTCCCACAGCCCTCCAAAGTGAGGGGAGCGAGGTGGAATGTGTTTCCAGTTGATTCCCATTTTTAAACAATTCGAATTGATTGATGATTCAGTTTCAGATGATTCAAGGAACGCCTTAAAATCTTGTAGCTGGTTTCTAGCACCGACAAAATTTGTCGCATTGTCGCAAAAAATAGTGTGACATATACCTCTTCTACCTACAAATCTTTTTAAACAGTTTATAAATGATTCGGTTGAAAGATTGCTTACGACTTCAATATGAACAGCCTTTGTAGAAAAGCATACAAATACTGCTAGATAGGATTTTGTTGGCATTTTTCCTCGAATTTTATAATGTGTCCGAATCGGTCCACAAAAGTCGACCCCGGAATAATAAAATGGCCTTGAAGGCACGATTCTTTCTTTAGGTAAATTTCCCATTAATTGGTCAATAGATCTTGGCTTAGCACGGAAGCATTTAATACACTTAAACAGAACCTTGCGTGTTTCTCTTCCTACGCTCAAGATCCAAAACTGTTGTCTAGAAATAGAAACAAGAGTTCTATGGGATGCATGAAGATGTTTTTTATGAAGGTGCTCTAAAAGTAGTGTTGTAATTACATTATTTTTTGGAAGCAATATTTGATTTTTTGCTTCCGAAGGAATTTCTGCGTTTTTAAGTCTTCCTCCTACATGTATTAACTTTGTTGTTTTATCATAATAGGGACTTAATGATAAAATTTTAGAATTATTATTGAGAGGTTTCCCTATCTGCAGGGTTTTATAATCTTCTGTGAATGCATTTATCTGAACGATTCTGCAGAGTAGGATTGTTCCCTGTTGTAGTTCTTCTACTGTCAAGAAACCACTAATATTGTTTTTAGCATTACGGGACTTAGAATTCATGAGAAATCTGGAACAAAATGCGAATATTTTTTGCAATGTGTAGAATGAATTTTTATAATTAATAGAACTCAATATATCATTTTGAAGTGACAAAGTTAAAACTGTTTTGACCTTGCGACGCCCAGGGACCTGATCATGTGTTAAGTAGTCCACTTGGATATTTGGGTTTCCAACTTGATTTAGGAATTCAGGACCGTTAAACCATATATTTGATCTTATGATATCTCGCATCCCCAATCCACGGGATATAAGATCTGCAGGATTTAATTCTCCCTTTACATAGTTCCAATTATTAAAGTCTGAATTCGACTGAATTTTAGCCACACGATTTGCAATATACGTCTCCCAAGTGTACGAAGGTGCCTTTATCCATGATAAAACCGTTGTTGAATCTGTGTAATAACTTACAGATAAAATTGGTTTGCAAATTATACTGAGTATTTTTTGTACTAAATCTACTAATAAGACTGCTGCCTGAAGTTCCAATCTGGCTATGCTTGTTGCCTTTAAAGGAACGACACGAGATTTGGAACACAATAATTGAACAAAAATGTTTCCACTTCTATCAGTAGATTTTAAATAAATGCACGCGCCAAAGGCACTTTCACTGCTGTCGGAAAATGCATGCAACTCCAAATTCACTGCTGAATCTACTAAAGCAAAACGGGGTATGGTAATTTCTTGCAGTAAGGAAAATTGTTGCAAATAGTTTTGCCATTTATGTGCCTGCTCTAAGGGTAAGTTTTCGTCCCAGGAGATCTTTGTTTTCCAAAGTTCTTGGAGAAATATCTTCCCTAATAATATAACAGGTCCAATAAGTCCCAAGGGATCAAAGAATTTTGACAAATCGGCAAGAACGGTGCGTTTTGTTACCTGTACTTCAAAAGGCGCCTTATAATCGTAACAAAATTTGAATACGTCTTGAATTGGATAACAAACTAAACCAAGTGTTTTAATCACCTCCGATTGGTAAATCGTTAACATTTTCTCTCTACTTTCTATGGGAATATTTTCAAGGATACGCTGATCATTGGAACAGAATTTCGTTAAATCGAAATTACCTAGCTTTAATAATGCTCTAGTTTCATTTAGTAGCATTTTGGCTTCATTGATGGTGTCTGCCCCGGCAAGGCAATCATCCACATAAATATTTCTTGTAATAATTTTAGATGCATTTGGATATGCGTGTTGAAAATCGGAGGATAATTTTACAAGGCATCTTGTTGATAAAAAAGAGGCAGAGGCAGTTCCATATGTCACTGTATTGAGTTGGTATGTTTTTAAAGGACTCTTGTTATTCTCCCTCCATAAAATAATCTGATATGCTCTATCATCCGGATGAACTAGTATTTGTCTATACATTTTGCTTATATCGCCAGTAAAAACAAATTTATGTAGTCTAAAATTCGCAATGACTGAAAATAAATCCGGTTGTACAGTTGGGCCAACCATGAGTATGTCGTTAAGCGAATTTCCTGAGGTTGTTTTTGCAGACGCATCAAAAACAACTCTTAGTTTGGTGGATGAACTGTGAGGTTTAAATACACAATGATGCGGAAGCACATAATGTGGATTTGTTATATTTTCAATCGAAGTCATATGACCTAGGCTTTCGTATTCGGCCATGAAATTAATGTAACTTGTTTTTAGTTCCGAGTTTTTCTCGAGTTTTCTTTCTAATGAAAAGAAACGTTTTTTAGCCATTTCCATGGAACAACCTAAAATTTTATTTGGTTCTTGTTTAAACGGAAGTCGTACTATAAATTGGCCTTGAGGGGTGATTTCAACGTGATCATTAAAATGTTTTTCACATTTGTATTCTTCCTCACTGTACGTTCTTGATTCCGTTTCAAAATAATCATTTTCCCAAAATGAACGAACGAGTTTGTCTAAGGAGCTTAATGTTGGTTTTGAAACTGAGTGACAGTAAGAATTGCTTCTACTGTCTACGGCTCTTCCTGCTAAAAGCCAACCTAGCCTTGTATTTCTCAATAATGGGAGATTATTGGAAATTTTATGTTCGCCAGGTAAAAGCAGTTCAAAGAATATTTCCGCTCCGATCAATACGTCGACATGACGTGAATTCAGAGTGTCAGGATCAGCTAGCTGAATGTTGGAAGGCAAATTTAAGAGTTGAAGGTCAATAGGGGAGGCTGCCATATAATCGCTTATAGTGGGCAGTATACAGGCCTCAACGTTTGTTTTGTAATTGGATGTTCTTGACTCTATTGGAATGTTTATTATGAAACTAGACTGACTTTCCTTACCCCCGATTCCGCTTATAGGAATATCCTTTCTTTGCTTTGTATAGCCTAATTGTTGAGCTAAAGAAGTTGTTATGAAATTTAATTGAGACCCTGAATCAAGCATAGCTCGACATGCCTTTCTTTGCTTTGTATAGCCTAATTGTTGAGCTAAAGAAGTTGTTATGAAATTTAATTGAGACCCTGAATCAAGCATAGCTCGACATGGGACACGCACACCGTTTGAAGATACAACATTTACTATTGCGGTGGCAAGGTAGACCTCGCGACCGCTTAACACTACTCCTAATGAACTACTATTATTATTTTTAGACCCATCAATTGCACACGACTTACCGGAAATATTTTTGGCCGGATAATGGAGTAGAGTGTTGTGCTTCCCGTTGCAAGTTTTGCATCTATGTTGCTGCTGACACGATGAAAAATGATGTCCTGCTTGGAGACAGTTGGTGCACAGTTGAAGCCTGCGCACCGATTTGTTCCGTTCTTCCACTGAAAGAGATAGAAATTGTTTACAGTTAAATATTTTATGATTAGAAGCTTTACAATATACACAAGAATGATTTGTTACTCCCCTAGTTTTTTCAGCTACAGTCACTGCTATCCGTTTCCGATCCTCTTGGCTCACCGCTTCCAGGGTTTGGAACCTGGATTCCACAAATTCCAGTAACTGAATTAGTGTTGGAACGCTTCTTGGTGCTTCAAGCGATTCCTCGAACATCATCCTGGTTCCTTTGTCCATTTTATCGAGCAGCAAATGCACTAGCAGAGGATCCATCCCGTTGTCTCGTATCCAAGGTTGCTGATGGCTTGCATGACTTCCTTTGTTGTATCATGCAGCCTTTTTAGACTTTTAGCATTGTCTACGATGCTAGACTGTTGGAGCAGTCTATTAAATTGCGCGGTTAACAGTAATCTTTTGTTATTGAATCTTTCCACCAACGTATTCCAAGCCACCTCATAATTGCTGTCAGTGGCATGAAAATGCTGAATGAGGCTATGGGCTTCTCCGGTGACATTGGCTCTTAGGTAATAAAGCTTCTGGGCTGGAGCAACAGGTTGGTTATGTACCATTTGTGTATAAAGATCATAAATTGCGGCCAATTAAGATAGCTCCCATCAAATTTGGGTATCTCAATTTTCGGGAGATTGACGGCCGCGTTGAATATTTGATTCATTTGAGTATCTGTTTTCTTACTTGACTCGGACTCAATTGGTAGTAAATTAATCCTCATGTCCAGTTTATCTTGGAGATCAAAATACAGTTGTATGTCGAAAGCATCTGCATCATCTCCGAGTCGTTTTGGTAAGCTGTTGACAATTCATCCCAGTTGCGCATTAGTGTCTTTGTTTTTAAATTAAATTCCTGTGGTGAAGTCTGCTTCAAATCCAAGGAGCACTTATTTAAAGATGTTTCAAATATATTCGCGATTAACCGGAATTTACTAACCACTGTTAATCGGCTTGGTTCGTTGAATGAAGGCACTTTAAACATTTCAGGATCTGCCGTTGGTGCCTTTTGATTAAGTCCTAATTGCCTTGCTAAGGGTTTGAGTGGTAGCCTTAATTTTTGGGCTGCTGATTGTCCTGCCGGGGACGTTGTGGTTTGTCCTGCTTGGGACATTGCTGCTAGTCCTGCTGGGGACGTTGTTTGTCCTGCTTGGGACACTGCTGATAGTCCTGCTGGGGACGTTGTTTGTCCTGCTTGGGACGTTGCTGTTAATCCTGCTGGGGATGTTTCTGAGGGTGGCTGCATGGGCTCAAGTTTCTTAAGTTCATCAAAACGATTCCTGATGTCCTCCCTCACGGACTCATAAACCCCTTGCACTTCATCATAATAATTTTTTATGAAATATTCGTGGTCCGTTTCACTTGGATAATTGTCCTTGATCTCACTGTCCGTGTTGTCAAATGACTCCCAAAGTGAATCTAAAATGCTCCATCGTTCTTGGAGGTATTTTAGCGTTTTTCTGCTTGCACTATCTTTTCCATAATTGCGTGCAAGTTTACAAATCTCTCTTCCGACCTTGTCCTGGCTGGTGGTTAATTGTTCCATCGTGTACACCATTTTTTTTTTTTTTTTTAATATAAAAGTTTAAATCAAGAACAGAAAATGTTTGCCTTTTTTTTTGGGTATTTTTGTATTTTTGTTTGTATTTTATAATTCACTTTCACAATTACAGGCTGCTAAACTCTTTTAGCTAGTCCTGTCACGGTCGCCAATGTTTTGTGTCGTAATAATAAAAACTCAGATATATTTAATTTAACAATCACAATTAACTTTATTTGATAGTACGTATAAACGCGTAACAATGTTTTGTCGTAATAATAAATAACTCAGATATATTTAATTTAATTATCACTATTAACTTTATTTGATAGCACGTATAAACGCTTAGAGAACTGTTGAAGGAATAATAAATATAATCATTAACAAAACGATTGCAGAAGGCAAATCGAACAAAAATGACCAGTGTGTATGTATCTACTTACAGCGCGTGAGGCCAGACGTTGCACTTTTTAAGGTCACATTTGTCTGGTCTCACGCAGCTATGGGATTTGGGTGAAGGAATAGGAGACGATTAATATACTTAAAATTAGGTATAAAGTAAAATGTGGGAAGTAATAAGAAAATCACTTCTCATCGTGTCAGCATATTTCAGCCGTGTGCAAATGATTGTAGGTATTTAATTTTTAAGTATTTTTGTTGAACAATTATCATTATCATTATCATTATCATTATCATTATCATTATCATTATCATTATCATTATCATTATCATTATCATTATCATTATCATTATCATTATCATTATCATTATCATTATCATTATCATTATCATTATCATTATCATTATCATTATCATTATCATTATCATTATCATTATCATTATCATTATCATTATCATTATCATTATCATTATCATTATCATTATCATTATCATTATCATTATCATTATCATTATCATTATCATTATCATTATCATTATCATTATCATTATCATTATCATTATCATTATCATTATCATTATCATTATCATTATCATTATCATTATCATTATCATTATCATTATCATTATCATTATCATTATCATTATCATTATCATTATCATTATCATTATCATTATCATTATCATTATCATTATCATTATCATTATCATTATCATTATCATTATCATTATCATTATCATTATCATTATCATTATCATTATCATTATCATTATCATTATCATTATCATTATCATTATCATTATCATTATCATTATCATTATCATTATCATTATCATTATCATTATCATTATCATTATCATTATCATTATCATTATCATTATCATTATCATTATCATTATCATTATCATTATCATTATCATTATCATTATCATTATCATTATCATTATCATTATCATTATCATTATCATTATCATTATCATTATCATTATCATTATCATTATCATTATCATTATCATTATCATTATCATTATCATTATCATTATCATTATCATTATCATTATCATTATCATTATCATTATCATTATCATTATCATTATCATTATCATTATCATTATCATTATCATTATCATTATCATTATCATTATCATTATCATTATCATTATCATTATCATTATCATTATCATTATCATTATCATTATCATTATCATTATCATTATCATTATCATTATCATTATCATTATCATTATCATTATCATTATCATTATATCATTATCATTATCATTATCATTATCATTATCATTATCATTATCATTACATTATCATTATCATTATCATTATCATTATCATTATCATTATCATTATCATTATCATTATCATTATCATTATCATTATCATTATCATTATCATTATCATTATCATTATCATTATCATTATCATTATCATTATCATTATCATTATCATTATCATTATCATTATCATTATCATTATCATTATCATTATCATTATCATTATCATTATCATTATCATTATCATTATCATTATCATTATCATTATCATTATCATTATCATTATCATTATCATTATCATTATCATTATCATTATCATTATCATTATCATTATCATTATCATTATCATTATCATTATCATTATCATTATCATTATCATTATCATTATCATTATCATTATCATTATCATTATCATTATCATTATCATTATCATTATCATTATCATTATCATTATCATTATCATTATCATTATCATTATCATTATCATTATCATTATCATTATCATTATCATTATCATTATCATTATCATTATCATTATCATTATCATTATCATTATCATTATCATTATCATTATCATTATCATTATCATTATCATTATCATTATCATTATCATTATCATTATCATTATCATTATCATTATCATTATCATTATCATTATCATTATCATTATCATTATCATTATCATTATCATTATCATTATCATTATCATTATCATTATCATTATCATTATCATTATCATTATCATTATCATTATCATTATCATTATCATTATCATTATCATTATCATTATCATTATCATTATCATTATCATTATCATTATCATTATCATTATCATTATCATTATCATTATCATTATCATTATCATTATCATTATCATTATCATTATCATTATCATTATCATTATCATTATCATTATCATTATCATTATCATTATCATTATCATTATCATTATCATTATCATTATCATTATCATTATCATTATCATTATCATTATCATTATCATTATCATTATCATTATCATTATCATTATCATTATCATTATCATTATCATTATCATTATCATTATCATTATCATTATCATTATCATTATCATTATCATTATCATTATCATTATCATTATCATTATCATTATCATTATCATTATCATTATCATTATCATTATCATTATCATTATCATTATCATTATCATTATCATTATCATTATCATTATCATTATCATTATCATTATCATTATCATTATCATTATCATTATCATTATCATTATCATTATCATTATCATTATCATTATCATTATCATTATCATTATCATTATCATTATCATTATCATTATCATTATCATTATCATTATCATTATCATTATCATTATCATTATCATTATCATTATCATTATCATTATCATTATCATTATCATTATCATTATCATTATCATTATCATTATCATTATCATTATCATTATCATTATCATTATCATTATCATTATCATTATCATTATCATTATCATTATCATTATCATTATCATTATCATTATCATTATCATTATCATTATCATTATCATTATCATTATCATTATCATTATCATTATCATTATCATTATCATTATCATTATCATTATCATTATCATTATCATTATCATTATCATTATCATTATCATTATCATTATCATTATCATTATCATTATCATTATCATTATCATTATCATTATCATTATCATTATCATTATCATTATCATTATCATTATCATTATCATTATCATTATCATTATCATTATCATTATCATTATCATTATCATTATCATTATCATTATCATTATCATTATCATTATCATTATCATTATCATTATCATTATCATTATCATTATCATTATCATTATCATTATCATTATCATTATCATTATCATTATCATTATCATTATCATTATCATTATCATTATCATTATCATTATCATTATCATTATCATTATCATTATCATTATCATTATCATTATCATTATCATTATCATTATCATTATCATTATCATTATCATTATCATTATCATTATCATTATCATTATCATTATCATTATCATTATCATTATCATTATCATTATCATTATCATTATCATTATCATTATCATTATCATTATCATTATCATTATCATTATCATTATCATTATCATTATCATTATCATTATCATTATCATTATCATTATCATTATCATTATCATTATCATTATCATTATCATTATCATTATCATTATCATTATCATTATCATTATCATTATCATTATCATTATCATTATCATTATCATTATCATTATCATTATCATTATCATTATCATTATCATTATCATTATCATTATCATTATCATTATCATTATCATTATCATTATCATTATCATTATCATTATCATTATCATTATCATTATCATTATCATTATCATTATCATTATCATTATCATTATCATTATCATTATCATTATCATTATCATTATCATTATCATTATCATTATCATTATCATTATCATTATCATTATCATTATCATTATCATTATCATTATCATTATCATTATCATTATCATTATCATTATCATTATCATTATCATTATCATTATCATTATCATTATCATTATCATTATCATTATCATTATCATTATCATTATCATTATCATTATCATTATCATTATCATTATCATTATCATTATCATTATCATTATCATTATCATTATCATTATCATTATCATTATCATTATCATTATCATTATCATTATCATTATCATTATCATTATCATTATCATTATCATTATCATTATCATTATCATTATCATTATCATTATCATTATCATTATCATTATCATTATCATTATCATTATCATTATCATTATCATTATCATTATCATTATCATTATCATTATCATTATCATTATCATTATCATTATCATTATCATTATCATTATCATTATCATTATCATTATCATTATCATTATCATTATCATTATCATTATCATTATCATTATCATTATCATTATCATTATCATTATCATTATCATTATCATTATCATTATCATTATCATTATCATTATCATTATCATTATCATTATCATTATCATTATCATTATCATTATCATTATCATGATCATTATCATTATCATTATCATTATCATTATCATTATCATTATCATTATCATTATCATTATCATTATCATTATCATTATCATTATCATTATCATTATCATTATCATTATCATTATCATTATCATTATCATTATCATTATCATTATCATTATCATTATCATTATCATTATCATTATCATTATCATTATCATTATCATTATCATTATCATTATCATTATCATTATCATTATCATTATCATTATCATTATCATTATCATTATCATTATCATTATCATTATCATTATCATTATCATTATCATTATCATTATCATTATCATTATCATTATCATTATCATTATCATTATCATTATCATTATCATTATCATTATCATTATCATTATCATTATCATTATCATTATCATTATCATTATCATTATCATTATCATTATCATTATCATTATCATTATCATTATCATTATCATTATCATTATCATTATCATTATCATTATCATTATCATTATCATTATCATTATCATTATCATTATCATTATCATTATCATTATCATTATCATTATCATTATCATTATCATTATCATTATCATTATCATTATCATTATCATTATCATTATCATTATCATTATCATTATCATTATCATTATCATTATCATTATCATTATCATTATCATTATCATTATCATTATCATTATCATTATCATTATCATTATCATTATCATTATCATTATCATTATCATTATCATTATCATTATCATTATCATTATCATTATCATTATCATTATCATTATCATTATCATTATCATTATCATTATCATTATCATTATCATTATCATTATCATTATCATTATCATTATCATTATCATTATCATTATCATTATCATTATCATTATCATTATCATTATCATTATCATTATCATTATCATTATCATTATCATTATCATTATCATTATCATTATCATTATCATTATCATTATCATTATCATTATCATTATCATTATCATTATCATTATCATTATCATTATCATTATCATTATCATTATCATTATCATTATCATTATCATTATCATTATCATTATCATTATCATTATCATTATCATTATCATTATCATTATCATTATCATTATCATTATCATTATCATTATCATTATCATTATCATTATCATTATCATTATCATTATCATTATCATTATCATTATCATTATCATTATCATTATCATTATCATTATCATTATCATTATCATTATCATTATCATTATCATTATCATTATCATTATCATTATCATTATCATTATCATTATCATTATCATTATCATTATCATTATCATTATCATTATCATTATCATTATCATTATCATTATCATTATCATTATCATTATCATTATCATTATCATTATCATTATCATTATCATTATCATTATCATTATCATTATCATTATCATTATCATTATCATTATCATTATCATTATCATTATCATTATCATTATCATTATCATTATCATTATCATTATCATTATCATTATCATTATCATTATCATTATCATTATCATTATCATTATCATTATCATTATCATTATCATTATCATTATCATTATCATTATCATTATCATTATCATTATCATTATCATTATCATTATCATTATCATTATCATTATCATTATCATTATCATTATCATTATCATTATCATTATCATTATCATTATCATTATCATTATCATTATCATTATCATTATCATTATCATTATCATTATCATTATCATTATCATTATCATTATCATTATCATTATCATTATCATTATCATTATCATTATCATTATCATTATCATTATCATTATCATTATCATTATCATTATCATTATCATTATCATTATCATTATCATTATCATTATCATTATCATTATCATTATCATTATCATTATCATTATCATTATCATTATCATTATCATTATCATTATCATTATCATTATCATTATCATTATCATTATCATTATCATTATCATTATCATTATCATTATCATTATCATTATCATTATCATTATCATTATCATTATCATTATCATTATCATTATCATTATCATTATCATTATCATTATCATTATCATTATCATTATCATTATCATTATCATTATCATTATCATTATCATTATCATTATCATTATCATTATCATTATCATTATCATTATCATTATCATTATCATTATCATTATCATTATCATTATCATTATCATTATCATTATCATTATCATTATCATTATCATTATCATTATCATTATCATTATCATTATCATTATCATTATCATTATCATTATCATTATCATTATCATTATCATTATCATTATCATTATCATTATCATTATCATTATCATTATCATTATCATTATCATTATCATTATCATTATCATTATCATTATCATTATCATTATCATTATCATTATCATTATCATTATCATTATCATTATCATTATCATTATCATTATCATTATCATTATCATTATCATTATCATTATCATTATCATTATCATTATCATTATCATTATCATTATCATTATCATTATCATTATCATTATCATTATCATTATCATTATCATTATCATTATCATTATCATTATCATTATCATTATCATTATCATTATCATTATCATTATCATTATCATTATCATTATCATTATCATTATCATTATCATTATCATTATCATTATCATTATCATTATCATTATCATTATCATTATCATTATCATTATCATTATCATTATCATTATCATTATCATTATCATTATCATTATCATTATCATTACATTATCATTATCATTATCATTATCATTATCATTATCATTATCATTATTATCATTATCATTATCATTATCATTATCATTATCATTATCATTATCATTATCATTATCATTATCATTATCATTATCATTATCATTATCATTATCATTATCATTATCATTATCATTATCATTATCATTATCATTATCATTATCATTATCATTATCATTATCATTATCATTATCATTATCATTATCATTATCATTATCATTATCATTATCATTATCATTATCATTATCATTATCATTATCATTATCATTATCATTATCATTATCATTATCATTATCATTATCATTATCATTATCATTATCATTATCATTATCATTATCATTATCATTATCATTATCATTATCATTATCATTATCATTATCATTATCATTATCATTATCATTATCATTATCATTATCATTATCATTATCATTATCATTATCATTATC
>CAJZLR020000078.1:0-19984 GCA_916050605.2 Platycheirus albimanus | reverse complement strand
TTATTTGTGGTGATTTTAACGCCGACCTCTTCCTCAATGATTCTAGAGCCTACCAACTGCTTGATGAGATTGCTGCTACTGGCCTCGCTGTTACTAACTCTCATGCCACTCGTTTTTGTGCCAACTCCACTTCAAGTTTACTTGACTTGATGATTGTATCCGACCTATCTAATGTACTTCTAGTGGATCAACTATCAATCGAAGGTATATCTGATCATGATTTGATCTTTTGTATCTACAACATTGACTTCTCGCGGATCACTACCTCGTCTTCATTTCAATTCCATGACTTTAAATCTATCAACAATAATGCCTTATTATCTGAAGCTTGTAATTTTCCTTCGGATTTATTCTACAGTTTGTATGATGTTAATCATAAGGTAAATTTTTTCAATACCTACTACTCGAACTGTATGAAAAACACGTTCCATTGAAGACTGTTCAGATTCTCAATAAAAATTGTCCTTGGTTCACCTCTGAAGTACTTACATCAATTAAGAACCGACGAAAATTGTATTCTAATTGGAAACATTACCTACCCTTCTCCTTTAAACTGGGAGGTTTTTGTCGTGCTCGTAATCTTTCTACTTAAGTACAAACTACACTTCTCGCAAGCTTTGGAATGGTTTCCGTTCTATTGGTGTTGGTAGATAATTTTACTGACCCAAATAATCTGAACAATAATTTTACATCAGATAACTTACAGATTTCTAACTTTGCACCCATCAATAAAATTATGTTTAGTGGAAAAGAATTTGATTTTGAAGTGGTCTCTGAGTATGAATTATTTATTAGCATAAATTCTCTCAAATCTAATTCGATAGGTGAAGATGGAGCTCCCAATAAAGTTATCAAAATTATTCTACCTCAAATCATTTCAACCTACACACATAATCACTTTTTGTATTACTTGCTCATCGTTTCCTGATTGCTGGAAGCTTGCAAAAGTAATCCGTGTTCTTAAAAAAACCTCACCCTTCATCTTGTGCTGAGTTAAGGCCTATAAGCATCCTTCCCTGCCTGTCAAAGGTCTTTGAGAAGATCCTAGCGAATCACATATATAGCAACGTTGATCACCATAATTTGTTTGTTCCTGCTCAGTGGGGTCTCCGCCCTCACCATAGCTGTTCTACAGCAATGGTGAAAGTACTTGACGATATTAGAATTTAGTACGATCAAGATAAATTCACTATTTTGTGTTTGCTGGACTTCTCAAAGGCTTTTGACAGAGTCAATCACGAAATCCTGTTGGTTTAATTAAAAACTACCTACTACAGCGTAGTCAAAGAGTAAAAGTTGGTGATACATTTTCTGAATCTTTGAATTTGCTTGCAGGTGTTCCCCAGTTTTCTTTTTTAGGCCCTTTGTGGTTCTGCATGTTTATCAACGATCTCCCGCAAGGATGCCACAATGTCATGTTGCATCTTTATGCTGATTATGTTCAAGTGTATTTATCTCGTCCATTTATTTTATTAGAAGACCTAATTCTTAGGTTCAGTGAAGATCTTCTCAGGATCTACAACTGGACCCTTTGCAATGGACTTACTTTATATCCTGCCAAATCGCAAATAATTGCAATTTCAAAGAAGACATTTGCTGTAATAACCCTGCCCCCTGTTCTTATATCGTGTTTCGAACTTTAGTTTGTAGATAGTGTCATGAATATGGGCTTCAAAATAAATCGGACCCTTTCTGCTAGTGATCATGTTAACCTCTTAGTTGGCCGTATAAGCCAGATTCTTGCTTTTAATGACATGGTTAGGTATATTTATGGTTTACGAAGGTTTGACAATGTTTCCCAATATCATCAACTTGTCCTTGGATGCTCGTTTATGCAATTTCTGGATTCAAGATGTTGCATTTTTTTGCATAAGATAATTCAAAGAAGAGCACCTTCATATCTATTTGATAAGCTCCGCTTCTCGCAGTCTACCCGAACCATGAATATTACTACACACGCATATAAATATTTAAATTCTTCGAGAAATTTTTTGTATATACCATTGGACACTGGAAATCCCTACCAGTAATGGTAAGACAGATAATAATAATAACTCAATTCAAAAAGCTTTTTTTTAGAACTTTAATTAGAATGTAAAATTGAAACAGCAATTTGAAAGAATATGAATTTTAAAAAAAATTAGATACATACTACTATTTTTTTATTTATCTTTTTAGTAAAGCATATCTTTTGGTTAGTATTATTATTATTATTACATTATTGTTATTGCTTAATTTTTTTGCTTTACCTACCTACTTTTTATTTATGAACTTATTAGAAATAGTATTTCCGATCTAAAAGGTATTGTCTTTAGGTACTATAAAAGACTTCTTCTTACTTGTACGCCATAATAAAATAAATCGAAATTAAATTGAAATTGTCGGGTCAACCACTACGCTTTTAAGAATAAATTGACTTAGGTAACTGCAAAAAACTATAGCGAAGCTCTAAAACTATTAAAGGAACGGTACGGTAAAACGACAGTCATCGTCGAAGAGCATATAAAACATATTCTTCATTTTCCCACGATTTCCAAAATCGCGTGCTTGTTAATAGTGTTAATGTACATCTTCGCTCCGTTGCCTCTTTAGGAAACCAGTCGCGCAATGGGTTGACCTGATTATCAGCATTGTGATGTCAAAGCTGGACAACACAACAAATGAAAAGTGATGAACGTGTGACAGAGCGGCTACCTACCTTAAACGAGCTTTTTAACTTCTTGGACAAGCGATGTCTTCAGCTTGAAAGAAAAGCATCACAGCGGCCTAGTTCTTTGCCCACTTCATCTATTCCTCAGTTAAAAAACACAGAAGAATTATCCGTTTGCTGCAAGGAAGTTATCATACATACTAACTTCAAAGGTTAAAATATGTGATTATTGTTCTGAAAACAACCATTTGATTTAATGGTGTAGAAAATACTTGAAACTAACACCTAAAGAACGATTCCAAGCCACAAACGTTTAAAACTTATGAACAAATTGCTTAGAATCCGACAATTCCCATCAAAAATGTGTCTCAGAAAAATGTAGGATGTGCCAGGGCAGTCATCACACCCTCCTACATGTTTATAGCCATGCAGACTCTATCAATTTTGGAAAACTCCAATCTTCAGAGGAAAAACCATCTCTTGCAGAAACTACTCCAAATTCATGCTATACTGCCTTTAAGCAACCCAGTCACATCCAATTTAGTTGAAGCCTCAGTAAATCTTCTTAATTCACCTGTTGAAGATTTTCCTTCTGGTTGGTTTGTCCAAGCTAAAGAAATTAAAAGCATTATAAAATTATCTCGTATACGAAAGGCTCCTGGTCATGATGGCATTTCAAACCTGTGTATAGTCAACCTTCCTCGAGCAGGCCTAAATTGTCTAACTAAAATAATCAACTCTTGCCTTAAGTTGCATTACTTCCCTCAGGCTTGGAAAGTTGCAAAATTAATCCCAATCCCAAAACCTCGAAAGCCCCCTGATGAACCCTCTAGCTATCGTCCTATAAGTCTTTTGAGTAATCTTGCAAAGATTTTTGAAAAAGTTATCAAAAGAAAATTAGTTAATTTCATTGATGAAAATTCATTACTACCAAACCAACAATTTGGTTTTAGATTTGGACATAATACCTGTCATTCAATATTAAGAATCACTAGACATATAAAATCGAACTTTATTGCAAAAAAATCCACTGGACTTGTGTTACTTGACATTGAATTGACATAGTCCAGTCGACAGGTTGGAAAAAGTTGGTGGAAGGTGGAAAAAGGTCGGAAGCTAATGAAACTGTCAGATATTGTTGAAGGATAGTTAATAAATATTGTACGAAGTTTTGGACCTCAAGAGCCCTATTGAAAAAGAGGTGGGGGAGGGGGAAGGGGTAACTGCAAAGTTTTCGACCTTGCAACGGTTTTTCTTCAGTAACTTATTTTCCTTACGTTCTATAGCAAAAGCATTTCCACTTTGAAGTAGAACGTCAAATTTCCTACAATTTTCATGGTACCAAAGTTGTTGTATATTTATTCTTTATCGAGATATAGCTCTTCAAAAAACAGGTTATTTTTCAGAATTTGCTAAAAAATGCCAAAAAAATTCAGCTTATTTTTTCTAATAGACGAAATCTAGTGCGAGGTTTTTGTTTGACGAGATTTTCATACGACATTTTTTAGAAACTATTAAACAGCACAAATCGTAGTATGAAAATCTCGTCATACAAACCTCGCACCAGTTTTCGTCTATTAGAAGAAATAAGCTAAATTTTTTGGAATTTTTTTTAGCAAATTCTGAAAAATTATCTGTTTTTCGAAGAGCTATATCTCGGTAAAGAATGAACATACAACAATTTTGGTACTAACACAATTGTAGGAAATTTGACGTTCTACTATAATATGGAAATGCTTTTGCTATAGAACGTACGAAAAAAAAATTAGTGAGGAAAAACCATTGTAAGGTCAAAAATTTTGCAGTTACCCCTTCAACCTCCCCTTCTCTTTTTTCATAGGGCCCTCGAGATCCAAAACTTCGTAAAATTTTTACTAACTATCCTTCAACAATATCTGATAGTTTCATTAGCTTCCGTCCTTTTTCCACCTTTCACACACTTTTTCCAACCTGTCGACTGGACTAAATTTATGCATGTGGCATATATGAGCATATCATGAAGAACGTGACTCCTTCAAGTTTTAAAATCACGATATCTCCGAAATGGTTATTCTTACAAAAAAATGATATTAACAAGTTTTGTAGATAATTTCATGGTCTACAACTTTGTCTCATGTATTTTTCCGATAAATCCTACTGTTTTATATGATGATGAGTGTGGACTGTATTTTAATTGTGATATTAAGATATTTGTTGATTAGAATGAAAGATAGGTATTTTGTTGAATTGAGTGTTTAATTAAATGTGATAATGTGTATATATAAATGTAATGTGTAAATTATAATGTCTTCTTGTGTAATGTGAATAGATACTTAGTGTTTTGTGTTCTGCTGTTGCTTGCTGCGACTGCTTTTCTTGGTGGTTATCGTCAAAGTGAACGAGTAATTGGCAAAATGCAAGCAACGGCAGAATGGATTAATTAGGTATAAAAGTAGAAGTAAAGTTCAAGGTTAGCAAGAGAGCAAGAGATTAAGAGAAGTTACAGTTTGTAAATTTCAATAAAGTTAAAAATAATAGGGTGTGATTACAATTGTTTGGTGAGTTTCAACTATAATAATAATGTTGATTGAAGTTCATAACATTCAGCCCCCCCTGGAAGACTCCGGTCTTTCAGTAAACGGAAGAGGAGCAAGTTTCACTACGGGTCGTACATAACTGCCTTTATTTGTCCTTACAGTCACAACTCGGCATTTGTCGTCCTTTCCAAGATGTATTTTTGTTACCCGTCCAAGTATCCAGTTAGACGGAGGAAGGTTTGGTTCCTTTAAAAGCACAACATCGTCAACTTGAAAATTTCGTTGAACCTTTTGCCACTTTGGTCGAGTTTGAAGTGACGTCAGATACTCTTGGTGCCAGCGTTTCCAAAACCCTTGCATAAGTGCCTGCAAAAGAGACCAATTATTTCGGATTGAAACATTATTAATAGTTACATCGGGTACAGGGACTGTAGAATAAGATTCTCCAATCATAAAATGGGATGGAGTTAGAGAAGTGGGTTCGAGGTCAGTTGTTTGCCACATAGGCCGCGAGTTAAGAAGGCTTTCTATTTTCGTCAATAGGGTATACATTTCCTCGAAGGTAAGCTTGTGGTCACCGATAACTCGTTTAAGATGGGACTTTACGGATTTTATTCCAGCCTCCCACAACCCTCCAAAGTGAGGTGAAGAGGGAGGAATAAATTTCCACTCGATTTGGTCTTTAGAGAGATGATCGATGATGATGGTGTTCCTTTGCTGACTTAGAAGAAGATCGTATAATTCGCCCAGTTTTCTCTTAGCTCCATGAAAATTTGTTGCATTATCGCTCCATATTTCCGATGGCTTGCCACGTCGTGCTACAAACCTATCTAGAGCCAAAAGAAATGCGTCAGTTGATAAGTCACTAACTAGCTCGATGTGGACACCTTTGGTGACGAAGCATACGAATAGTGCGATATATGCTTTTATGAACTTGGGATTTCGACCACGAGATAGACGAAGGATTATAGGGCCTGCATAATCGCAACCAACCTTACTGAAGGGACGAGAAAAACGCACCCGTTCCACTGGAAGGTCCCCCATAAGTTGTTGTGATGAAGTTTGACGTTGTCGGAAACAATCGTTACAGCCAAAAACAATTTTACGCAACAAATTTCTACATCCAAGGATATAATAA
Source organism: Platycheirus albimanus (assembly GCA_916050605.2). Classification (NCBI taxonomy): domain Eukaryota; kingdom Metazoa; phylum Arthropoda; class Insecta; order Diptera; family Syrphidae; genus Platycheirus; species Platycheirus albimanus. The sequence goes on along the minus strand of CAJZLR020000078.1, from coordinate 13,680 downwards.
TTTTTTTTAATAATGCAAGCATTAGGGTAACACCAGCGTGAAGATATTGTTTATGAATAGATTCGGCTATAAGTTTAGAAATAGGATGCGATTTATACAAAATTATTGGGTGTTTCTCGTTAAACGTTAAATCCGAAAATTTTAAGCGTCCACCAACCCGAAGAGTACTGGATTTGTCAAGGAACGGAGTAAGAGTCAATAGTTTATTTTTGGAGGGCAATTCTTTGCCTCTCCTTAAGAAAGTTATTTCCGAGCTAAATAACGAACACTGAGAACTTTTGATTAGAAGAGTTTTGGCTTCAGTAATTTCGTGAGCACACAAATAAGGATACGATTTTCGATTTTGTTTAAAACGCGAATTTCGATAAAACCGATAAATATATGCCACGACGCGAACAAGCTTAGACCAATTTGAGTATTTGGAAATTAAGTTTTCAAGGATATTTTCAGTGTTCAAATTTGAAGCGAATACCTGAACCTTTGTACGTTTTCGTTCTTCCAAATCTTCGTTAGAAATCCCTTCTACGGTATACTGAGAAACTGGCCAATCAGTAGGTTTTTTGGTTAAGCAGGACGGTCCTTGCCACCATATGTCTGTCGATAGTAAAAGTGACGGGGAAATTCCTCTCGATGCGACATCAGCTGGATTTTGTGATGAACGAACATGATTCCAGCACTTGAATGGTAACGTAGATTGAATTTCCGACGTCCTATTCGCAACAAAAACAGACCATTTTTTAGGCGTAGCAGCTAACCAGTGTAAGACTATTGACGAATCTGTCCATGCGAAAACTCGAAGCTCCTTCTCCTGTAAAGAAACCTTAATCTTATTAATGAGTCGTGTTAGTAGAAGGGCTCCACAAAGCTCGAGTTTTGCCAAGGATAAAACTTTAATTGGAGCAACCCTGCTTTTTGCTGCTACAATCGAGATCGTGACGGTTCCACTAGCATCCACACTGCGACAATAAACCACGGCAGCATACGCGTCCAATGATGCATCACAAAATGCATGTAGTTCTTTATTTTTTGTGTTTGACCACATTATCCTCGGAATTGATATTGATTCCACCAAATAGAGTTCATCGCGCATGGTTTTCCATCGAATTGCAAGTTCTTCAGGAACATCTTCGTCCCAGGCTATTTTCACTCGCCATAAGTCCTGGAAAAAGATTTTGATTGCAACTACTACCGGAGAAAGGAAGCCAAGAGGATCAAATACTCGTGACGCATCGGAAAGTATACGACGTTTTGTGCAGGTTGTTGGCTGAGGCAGAGCAACCTTGTACGAAAAGCAATCTTTTGAAGGACACCATTGAAGGCCAAGGACCTTGACCACACTCGATTCTTCAAATTGAACAGGGGTCATCTCACGCTGTTCTTCTGGCAAAGAAAGTAAAAGAGGCCAACAATTTGTTGTCCACTTCCGCAAGTTGAATCCGCCTAGTTTAAGAAGCTCTACAAGTTCCATTCGAAGGGAGATGACATCCTCAATAGAATCTGCACCCGAAAATACGTCGTCGACGTAAAAATCATTAAGAATGATGTTCGATGCTCTAGGGTGCGTTTTTGCATAATCAAGTGCAAGTTGTTTTAACGTGCGTACCGATAAGAAAGGCGCCGCCGATGTGCCGTATGTCACTGTTAGCAACTTGAAATGTTTTAGTGGTTCCTCTGGAGAAGAACGCCATATGATCCGTTGGTAGTCAGTGTGGTTCGGTGCAACCAAAATCTGACGGAACATTTTCTCTATATCCCCAGATATAACATAGACGTGTCGACGACTTCTAAGACAAATAGTGAAGATATCGTGCTGAATAGTCGGGCCAACAAGAAGAAGCTCGTTGAGAGAAGATTTTTCCGAATGAGAAGATTTAGCTGAACCATCAAATACAACCCTCAACTTAGTGGTAGTACTATCACTTTTTAATACGGCATGGTGGGGTAAATAATAACAGCTGTTAGTTGGTTGATCTACTTCACGCTGAGGTATTTCTTCCATATGCCCTAATTGTAGATACTCATTAAGAAACTGAGTATATTGAACCTTTAATTCAGGATAAACTAAAAATCTGCGTTCCATAGAACGTAATCGATTAAGAGCGATGCCAAAAGAGTTGCAAAGTTTCGAACTTAAGTCCGGTTTAAATGGTAGTTGCACTACGTAACGTCCATCAGATGACCGCGTATGTGTTGCAATGAAATGTTCTGCAGCCTTTTCCTCCTCAACTGAAAGTAACGATTGATCGTTAACCTCTTCCAATCGCCAAAATCGTTCCAAATCAAACTCTTGTGAAAGGTCAATCTGCGTAACAAATGACTTTACTGCGTGATTTGAGAATGAACGCTGCTGCTCCATGCTACCCGCTATGACCCAACCAAATATAGTGAAGATAGAATTAGGAACGTCTGCTCTTTTGGAAGCCGAAGGGAATTTTATAATGTCAAACACCCTGTCTGCACCTATCAAGATATCAATTGGACCTGGCTTATTGAAGCTAGGGTCAGCTAGTTCAAGCGACCGGTGGGATTTAGCATTTGAAACCACTAAGGAGACCGGTGGAAGTAGAGAAGTTAGCTTAGAGATGACATGGCAATCAATTTCAATATTGTTTGTACCATAACGAGAACATAAATTAAGGGAAACCACGCCATTCGTAACACCGGCTGAAGTGGACGCAACACCCATTATAGGAACACGCGACGGCTTGCGAAACAATCCCAAACGTTGGACGACCTGCTCTGTTATGAAAGAGACTTGCGATCCTGTATCCAACAAAACGCGAATTTCATGAGGAGTTCCTTGTTTATCCTTAACCAATACGACAGCAGTAGGCAGAAGAGTAGAAAAATGTGTAGAGGGTTCTAGCGAATGACAATTAACATTTGTAGGCTCAGAAGAAATATTTGACGACGAGGATATAGCAGCGACAACTGTTGGAGCTACTGGTTCAGTAGGGTGAACCAACGTATTATGTCGCTTGTTGCATAACTTGCAGCGTAAATACAACCGACATCTGTTTGATCCGTGTCCTAGGCGAAAGCAATTGAAGCATAGTTTATTTTCCTTAACAAAGTCGCGACGAGCTTCAGAACTAAGAGAAGAGAAAGATTTGCAAGCAGAAAGAAGGTGGTCTTCCTTGCATTTTGGACAACCTACTTTGGCTTCAATCAAGTGTGATCGAACGCTTTGCTGAGCGTTGTTAGTTCGTTTAGTAAGAGAAGAGTCAGATGCTGCTGGACCGCAAGCTTCAAGGCAATTGCACCTTACTTGTAAAAAGTCTAAAAACTCTTGCACTGTGCAATCGGTTCTAGACCCTACTTCATGTGCCCACTCTTGTTTAGTTTCAAAGTCCAGTTTTTGAAGCAAAATATGTATGATCCACGGATCTCTCGACGTAATTTTTAAAGAATTCAAACCCCGTATTACCTCGTCAGCTTGATCGAATATTTTGCGTAATAACGTAGCATTTGGAGAATTTACGGACGGTAACGACAAAAATGTTTTGATGAAAGATTGTACAATTAAATTAGCTCGATCGTAGCGCTCTTCCAACTTTTCCCAAGCTTCGATATAGTTTTGCTCTGTACAAGGAGTGTTTTTAAATAAATCAGCAGGTTGCTTCCCTAAGAACGATTTTAAGTACTGGAACTTTTGAGTCCCAGTAAGAGACTTATTCGTATCTATAGTCCCCAAGAATATATCTTTAAAACCTGGCCACTCCTTGTTATCTCCATTAAAAGTAGGTACCACGAGTTTTGGCAATTGAACGGATGTCGAAGACTTCACAGCTTCTATGTTTTTTAAGAATTGCGATTGTTGTGTAGAAAGGGATTCACTTATGGAAGCAACGTTTATCTCTGGAGCAGGGGAAGGCTCGGAAACAGGTGTTTTTTCACGAATAGCACTGGTCATTGCCGCATGGGCTGTTAAATATTTGACTTCATACTCCTCATATTCTGTTTCAGGGTCGACGTACCCTTCATCGCCAACAAAGTCATACATTTTGTCTGACATGGCATTAAAATCAGACCAGTGGTCATTTAGCCTCGAGAAATGAATCTCCAGAGAAGCAAGCGTTGTTTGATCACTAATACCTTCCGCAAAAGTTAATTGCATTGAAAGAGCTGCCTTTGCGCGACCACGTTTTCCCTTAACGAATTGCAATGTCATTTTTAAAGCAACAGAAGAATGTCAAAGAAAAACCCGAATATGTTTTAGGTATTCACTCCCAACAGTAAGTTTCCAATATTCCAATTTGCGTTAAAATAATTCAAATACACGTGTGGTTTTGAAAGGAATATGTATCGTGTATATCAAAAATACATATATACTCGTATCTCGTATGTAAGACGCACCGCACATGCAAAATGCATAAAATCAATTTAAAAAATTACCAATTTTAAGGGCAAGGGCAAACATAAGTCATAAGCATGGCATGATATTGGAGAATGTATTTAATTAACTGTTTCAACAATTTAATTTCAGATTTTTCAGGAAATCACTTTAATCGCGCACATCACTGATATCAAATTCAAAAATATTAATTATCCGGTTTGATGGACCAATGTTTTATATGATGATGAGTGTGGACTGTATTTTAATTGTGATATTAAGATATTTGTTGATTAGAATGAAAGATAGGTATTTTGTTGAATTGAGTGTTTAATTAAATGTGATAATGTGTATATATAAATGTAATGTGTAAATTATAATGTCTTCTTGTGTAATGTGAATAGATACATAGTGTTTTGTGTTCTGCTGTTGCTTGCTGCGACTGCTTTTCTTGGTGGTTATCGTCAAAGTGAACGAGTAATTGGCAAAATGCAAGCAACGGCAGAATGGATTAATTAGGTATAAAAGTAGAAGTAAAGTTCAAGGTTAGCAAGAGAGCAAGAGATTAAGAGAAGTTACAGTTTGTAAATTTCAATAAAGTTAAAAATAATAGGGTGTGATTACAATTGTTTGGTGAGTTTCAACTATAATAATAATGTTGATTGAAGTTCATAACACCTACCGTTTACCAGAAAAATTGTAAAAACCGTTTATTTGACCCTTTGACCTTGAATAACTTCTAACGCACCAGTCGGGTCGATGGGGATGTTGCTTAGTTTATTTGAAATGGTGTTCCCAACGTCTGTACCAATTTTCAGCTTTATGCGAATTTTTGCAAACCAAAATGTCTATTTTGACCGGACTATAAAGCTTCTGCTATTTGCTTTTAAAGTAATCGGCAATGTGAAATAAGGTGAAAATCTAATCTACAGTCGAGTGGTTTTTCCTAAAACCAGCTTTTTTTTTTTTTTTTTTTTACACTATCAGTTCTCGAGAGTAAGAAGCTGATATCAAGCATTGACTTACAATCAGAGATTAGCCAACACATATTATGTGCTCACTGGCTACATCATTTAGTGCAGGTGTTAGTTGTTAGTAAGCAAAATATACAAATAGCATAACACCAGCACAAAAAATAAAAAATAAATAAACAAATACATTTATACAAAATAGATATAAAAACATTGAGAACATACAAAACATAAACTATGAGCGTGGTGCACTGGTTTTAAATGTTTTTTTAGAGAGGATTTACTAATATTAAAATCAACAATACTTTTATTTGAGTTGAAAAATTTGCACATGCGGGTAAGAGGTTCATTCATGCCATAATTAGTACGGTGTTGAGGACAATGTAATAGCTCTAAATTACGAAGATGATGAGCCCCTCCGCGATAGTTAAAACCTACACATGATAGAAGATCGGGTGCGTCTAAAAATCCCGTTAAAAGTTGGTGAATAAAAATAACATCATTGTTAATACGCCTTTGTGACAAGGTTTGAATCTGTAGAAGTTGAATCCGGTGTTCGTAAGGTGGGAGGTTGTATGGATCTGCCCAGGAGAGACCTTTTAAAGCAAATCGAATAAAATTACGCTGAACTGCCTCTATCCTAGACTTATGAATTTCGTAGAAAGGAGACCATACCTGTGATGCATATTCTAGATGGGGGCGAACATGACAGTTATATAAAGCTAGGGTTACATAAGGATTTTGAAATTCCTTCGACCATCTTTTAACAAATCCCAACATGGAATTAGCTTTTTTAACAATAAAGTTGATGTGTTCCGTGAAACTCAAGTCTGGGGTAAAGTTTACTCCCAGATCTTTAAAACTAAAAACGCGATGCAAAACTTGTTGTGAAATGTAATAGCCGAAATGTAATAGCTTGGAACATATTGAGTATGTTTCTGTCGTTAACCCACTCTGTTAGCCTTTTTAAAATAAGTGCGCTGAATAACTTCACTGAAGAATTCAAAAATGAAATGCCCCTGTAATTCTCGGGATTATCGTACGCACCTTTCTTATGCAGCGGATAGATAATTGCTTTTTTAAAGCAGGCTGGCACTTCTGCGATTTCGAAAATTCTATTAAATTCCTTGGTGAGTGAAAACAGGTACTCGGACGTACAGTTTATATAGAATTCTGAAGGAATCCTGTCATCTCCTGGGGTTTTACCAGATCTGGTTTTTTCTAAAGCAGTCCGAAGTTCCAGCACCGTAAACGGTAAATCAAGCATATCGTCTAAGAAAACCGGAGCAGCATATTGAGGTAGGGGTGAAAACTGCGCAGTGTTGAGTAAACTTTTAAAGTAATCCTGAAACTCGGTTGCGTGCAGTGAAGATCCAATCCTACTAGGCCGTCCGCTAATTGCTTTAGCCGCTTTATAGAATTCTGCCGAAGACATCGCTGAGTTTAAGCGTTGTATGGATTTTTCATCGTTTTGCTTACGCTTGGCAAGGCAGATGTGTTTATACTCTTTGTTCGCAGACGCATACATAGTCTTAAAGACATGCAAGTTATATTTTCTCAGAAGCTTTAGTAAAGTAAATGATTTTTTCCTTGCTTTAAGTTTACAAATAGTTGTAAAGTGGGTCTATGGTACTTTCTTCTAAGCATTCTAAATTATTTGGAGTTTTCCCAAAGACCAACTCGAACGGACAATAACCATGGACGGTTGATGGTGTTGTATTAAAACAATACGTGAAAAACAGGATCCAGTCATCCCAATCATCCCTCTGAACAGAAATATAAGAACGAACATACTCGTTGAACGTTCTATGACTACGTTCAATAGTACCTTGGGTTTGATGATGGTATGCTGTAGAGGTTTCTTTGTCAATTTTAAGGAGTGTACAGAGCTCATTGAAAACTTGATTTTTATATTCTGTGCCTAAATCTGTTAAAACTTTTCGCATAGGGCCGTATATTTATATGAACCCCTCGACAATCGCTGTTGCTACTGTCTTCGCGGTTTTGTTTTTTACAGGTATTGAAATGAGGAACTTGGTAAAATCACAAATTATGGTAACTATATATTCATTACCTTTTGCCGTTTGAGGCAGAGGACCAACTGTATCGATCAGAACTACATCAAATGGCTTGGCAGGTGTTGGAGTAACTACTATTTGTTCCTTAGTTTTTCTCAGATTTTTATTTAATTGGCATGATTTGACATAGGCTTTGACGTCTTTTGTCGTATGCTTCCATCTATATTTTTGTTTGATCTTGTTAAGCAACCTTGTGATCCCTGGGTGGCCAACTAACAAAGGATCATCATGGTTACTTTTTAATATATGTCGTTTTCTTTCGTCACTACTTATTATGGTAAATCTGGGGGTTATTGCTATGTTAATGCTATTTAATAATTTATTTCCAATTTCTTTAAATTCATTCACCCGGGTGATTTCGAAAATGTATTCGTTTAGTGATATTTGTATTTTTTGGAGCTTTTTATTGACGGCTTTTTCTTGAAGCGCTGGAAAAAATTTGTCTAGACAAAAGTTTCCATAATCAAAAAGGTGCTCTATTGGAAAACATTCAAATTTTTGTTTGCTTTGCATGAAAAAACACTTTTCTTTATCGAACCTTAAGTGGACGTTCTTTTTGACCTCCTTAGAGTTAAGAACTTCGTACACCCTTGGTTCCGATATTTGACGAGTTATGTCGGTGTTTTGTGTTTTTTTAATGGCATTATTAGCTTTTCGTGTGTCTTGTCTGGTAGTTACTTTAAGAATATTATTTTCTGTAATAATTGATTTAATTTCGTTGAAATCTAGTCGAGAAAGTGCGTCAGCAACATTATTTTGTGAACCCGCAAGATACTCCACAGTAAAATTGTGCTCTTTCAAATCTTATCTCATTCTAGTCAGTTTTGAGGACGGATTTTTCATTGAAAATAGGTATGTCAAAGGCCGATGGTCTGTTTTAACTAAAAACTTGGTGCCATAAACGTATGGTCTAAAATGTCCTATAGCCCAGTGTATCGCAGTAAGTTCTTGTTCTATTGTCGATTTGTTTATTTCACCTTTGGTGAAGGATCGAGAAGCATAGGATACTGGAAGATACGTACCCTCGTATTCTTGTGTAAGTACAGCCCCGCAGGCATCTGTAACAATACAAAATTGTTTAGAAAAATTTGGATACTGCAAAATTTTTGGCCTAAGTAAAGCATCTTTCAAATAAGGGAAAGCTTTTTGGCACTCTTCAGTCCAAACAAAAACGGTGTTCTTTTTACTCAAGCGAGTTAGGTGACGAGCATGATCTGCAAAATTGGGGATAAAATGCCTATAGTAATTGCAGAACGCTACAAACCGCTTAGGTTCATCTCCGTTTTTAGGCGTAGGGTAATTTAAAACAACTGCAAACTTACTTTCATCTGGCATAATTCCCTTATCGGTGCATTTATGCCCTAAAAACGTTACTTCATGGCTAAAAAATGTAAATTTATCTGGGTGAAGCTTTAAGTTGCATTTTCGACATATTTTAAACACCTCTGTTAGGTTTTGCAGCATGTGGTTTTCAGAGCATCCTGTCACTATTAAATCATCCATGTACAAGAAAGCTTGTTCTGGTGGTAAGCCAGAAAATGCCAAGGACATGATTCGCTGGAAGGAATTTGGAGCAACTTTTAGCCCATATGGAAGTCGCTTAAAACGGAAAGAGCCTTTTTCTGTTGAGAACGAAGTTATGTCCCTTGAATTATCTTCTAACTCTATCTGGTGAAAACCCGCTATGAGATCGAGACACGAAAAGTATTTGGCACGGCCTAGTTGGTCTAGTATGTCGTCTATCCTTGGTAGTGGAAACTTGTCAGCCAAAAGTTTCTTATTTATTTGCCGATAGTCCACTACCAACCGCCAACGCTTTTCTGTTTTACCAGGTAGGTTCTTTTTTGGAACCAAGAGAATCGGGCTATTATATTCTGACATGGATGGCTCTATGATTTTGTCTGCTAATAGTTTTTCGACATGTTTATTAACTTCCTGTTTCTGGGTGTGGGGGGTTCTGTAGTTTTTTATATACACTGGAGTGTTATCAGTTAGGCGTAGGGTCTGTTTATAAAAATTATTTTTTGAAACCTTATCATTCTCTAGAGCAAAGACATCGACATATTCGGAGCATAATTTTTTTAATTTATTCTCCACAAAGGTTGGAAAATTCTGTCGAAATCTTTGCATAATTTCCCTATCATGATTTGTGCTGTTTGAAGGAGTTAAAATATTATATTCGGACAGACTTTCGGCTTTGATCTTTGGATCCCTAACTAAAACGACATTTTCAGTTAAATTGATCATACGGACGAATGGACTCTACTTTGTTGAAATGATCGTGTTACCAATAAATATTCCATGTTGTGTTTCATGATTGGGAATGAAAGTATCGTCTTCAGAGGTTATAACACTAACTCTCCGAATGACCTCTGATCTTGCTGGGATTGTTATGGATCTTAAATAAGGAGCACTTTGCATATAAAATGCGATATCTTCAGGAAAGTTGTTAGGTCTTAGTATGAGCAAGTCTCTTTCATTTATGAAATCTAGTACAACGTTGTACTTCTTTATAAAATCAATGCCCAGAATGCCATCACATGGAATTGGAAAACTTTCACAAACAATGTGAAATAATTGAGGTATACATATTTCATCGTCTTTGAGATCGATTTCGATGCTTCCTAAAGAATTTGTTATACCTTTCCCTATACCATTGAGCTTTATAACGTCTGCCTTGTCAATGTCCCTATCTTTTATTTTACTAGATTTAAGTATGGAAACGTCTGCCCCTGTGTCAACCAAAAATAAAACATATTGGTCATTGATCTTGATCTTGATCGATACATAGCTACTTAAACTTAAATTGAGTATTTTTACTGTGAAATATCTTGAGGTTCTTCGTAGTTTTCCTGGTCCTGTTCACTGACCAAACGCACTTGTCTTCGCTGATTTCTATTGTTGAAGTTATTATTTCTTTCTGAGGGGTTTCGGTAACTTCTATTGACATATCTACTTTGTTGGGTATCATATCTTTGGCTATTCTGACTATTCCGGACGATGTTATTATTATTATTACCGCGAGCGTTATATCTTCCAAACCGACCTTGAACGCGACCCCTACCTCTTTGCATATTATTATTATTTGTATTTCTATGGTACTACCTAATTTCACTTTGCTTCTTTACTACGTCATTATACGTTTCCGTAAACTTGGCCGCCGCCTCCGTAGCATTAGTGAATACGCTAGATCTCATGGTCGTTCTGACCTCAAGGTTGTTGGTATTATCTACCAAGCTTTTAACAACCGTTTTGGTTGTCAGTTTGTTCGCGGCATTTGCTGGATATCCTTCAGAGATATAAGCTGATTTTAAACTTTTAGACAATTCTTCAATTTCTTTTGCGTATTCGTTGGCATTTTTGTACTGTACCCCCGAGATTTTTGCCAATATTGTGTCTGAGGAATCAATCTTTATCCCCTTTTCAAGACTACTGGATATTTCAGCAATTGTTGTCTCAGTTGTTATTAAATCTCTGGCTGATCCCTTTAATTTTAATTTAATTACTTGTATTCCTACCGTTTCATGAGTTTCTTTCAGAGTGTCTAATAAGCCTAAAGCGTCCAAAAATCCTTTTAAGTTTCCCGGACTTCCGTCAAATTCGGGTAAAATTTTTGTGGCTAAGTTAATAAATTCTACACGATTCATTTTTAACAATGAATTTTTTGAATCGTTTTGGTTTGACAAAATAATTTCTACTTCACTATCAGTTCGTTCTTCGGAAGAGGATTCTAACAATTCTAACGAAGTTTCTAACTCAATTTTTATTGGTATGTCTATTTTATTTTTGATATCGTGAGTAATATTGTATTTGTTTAATATTTTCACTAATTTTTCTCTGCATTCGCAAAATATATTATCTGCTAATAATTTCTGTTCTTCTTTAGGTGCTTCATGGTCCACTAGGGTACAGCGAATTAATTCAATTGAATTAAGTAATGTATTTATATGTTTGTGAAGAGTTTCCCGTTTAACATTTCTTGCTGTCTTGTTAATACATTTATAAGCTTTTAAAAATGAATTCTTTTGTTCGTTTAGGAATGTGAAAATTGTTTGCCAATCCTCCATAGAAATTTATATATATATTTATGTATATGTACATATATATATACGTGTATATATATGTATATGTGGTTACCATGTATGTGAGTAAAACTAAACTATATCTGGAAACACCAAATGTCATTTAAAAAAAATAGTTTTTCCTTTCTTATAGGTAGGTGGTTATATTTTTATTAGTATATTTTAATCAAACATTTTGGCATATTAAATAGTTTTTATTATTTTTTTTTTTTAACTACATACTTGACTTGCTTTACTACTATTATATTTAATTTCATTTATGTTCAAAATTCAGTTTAAATATGCATTTACATAACATGTAGGTATATACTTAGTTTGGTATTGTAATTTTTATTTTCATTTCTATTCAAATTTCAATATACCTAATACATGTAGGTATCAATTTAAATTAGTATGCTTTAATCCAAAGTTTTGAAATTGAATTTTATGAATTGATAATTAAAGTGTTAAATATAATCTTAATCTCAATTAATCTACTATTATTATATTTAGTTTTTAATGAAAATATATTGTTGCATGCTCCATAGTTCTTCTTACTTACTGTTGTTCCTTTAGCTTATAGTTGTCATTGTATAGTTGTAGGTATTTTTTTTTTGTTTCAGCATATCTTCTGTGGTTAACCAAATTCCAAAGGTATATACAGCAATTTTTCATTTGGATAAATAGCCAAAAACATATTGTAGAGAATATGAGCAAGAGAGATATACGACGTTTTTTGTTCGAGTGGGACAGAAATTGAAGCTATATTTTCCCCATTTTTATTTTTTTTTTATTTTATTTTTAGCACAATACTCTTCCGTGTACTAAAATGTAGGTATATTAAAATTTGTTTCACGGCACTGATGTTGATGATGTTTTTTTTTCGGTTTTAAATTCTCAGTTTTAATTTCTTGGTTTCACTTTATTTTTAGGTTTTTTTTTTTTTGAAACACCAACGAGTTATGGTATTGGCAACACAATTAGGGTAGCACAACAGTGGCAGGATATTAGGGGCAACGGAATATTAGGGCAACACAGCATTGGCAACACAACAGGGGCAGCGCAGCGCAGCTTTCCCCTTTTTTATTTGTGACATGTAAAATTATTTCACGAAGTTGTCGAGTTACTACAATGCGCATCAATCACACCGGCACTGACTCTTAAGAATTTTAAATTTTTATTACATTTTTGTTCACTTCTGTTTCTTTTTTTTTCGAAATTGCAGCTTAACTTTTTTTGTGTGTTAGGTAGTCATGAGTGGAAACCGAAAACGATAATGTGCGCGGGCCACACAAGCCACAGCCGACAGCCCTTACGCAACGGTACCATTCCGATCGATCACCAACTGTAATAATTTTTTTTCTTTTTCTTCTTTAATTTTTCTTTTTTTTTCTCCTTTAAAAACTGAAGTGCAGCGGCTATTTCGACGGCATCACCAATTCCAGCGGTCAGCGTCAATGATGATGATGAACGACGAACTGTATTTCTCTTTAGTCTTTTATATTATTCTTTTTTTTTTTTTTGTTCTCTCTTTTAAAACCTTCGCGCAACGGAACAATTCCATTCAGCTACAAACACGAACTGACCATTTTCTTTTCTTTTTTCTGCTCTCTTTTTTGTAAGCTACACAACGAACCGTATATTTTCTACTGTTATAATTTCGATTTTGTTTTATTATGTAGGTATTTTTCGGAAAGAATTATAGGTATTAATGATTTCTTGTAATTTAAATTTTTTGTATAAAAATACTGCTCCCCCACTAGAACTCCGCACGAAAATGGAAATATTTTATTTTTCCGCACGACCGAGTACGTGCAACTTGTCACGGTCGCCATATTATATTTATGTGTGAGGCATTACGAAGGAACTGAAAGTAAAAATGAAAGAGAGACACAACTGATCTGGTTGAAGGTATCTTTATTACTGGAGCTTACAGTTATCTACTACACATTCCAAATCAAACCATTTTTGTTTAAAATCATTCTTCTGCTTCCAGTTATTGGTTACTGGGACTGCAGTTTTCATTATGTCAGTAAGTCTGGTCATGTTTAAATTATCGCACTCTGAGCTATGTTTTCTCAGTTCCTCATTTAAATTAGTTTGGTAAGCCCGTACAAAACTTGAACTTTTACTCCAATGTAGCTTTGGAAGGAGCTCAAGCGACTTGGAACAAGATAATTCATCTGCCGGTCTTGATTTGCATGTGATTTCTAAAGGCATATGCTCCGCAAAAGTTT
>CAJZLR020000077.1:0-20538 GCA_916050605.2 Platycheirus albimanus | reverse complement strand
CCAGCATAGTTAGTGATTTTTTTTCCAAAGGAAGCCTGCCTTTGCCTTTTTATTTTTATCAAAACTTATTCTTAGTTTCGAGAATTAGCCTTCTGCTAACCTCGAAACATCTTTGTTCTATTTTTCTTGGTGTTGAAAAGACTCTTGGTTTTCGTCCAGGCCTTCTGCCAAGGTTTCCCAGACGGAATATTCAATAAAAGATTCCAACTTCAAATTGGGAATCATAATCCTTACGTTTTATTCTTTAAAATTGACGACACTTTTTAGCTTATATTTGGTAAGGCAAACACCATAAAAGTTTCCTGGCGCCCATTTGTATATAATTACACTCCCGTACTCTATATAGACATACATAAATTCAATTCATCGTTTTTTTTTTATATTAATCGAGCGCGATTAATAAAAACATTGTTCTTATCGAACCCACTCCCAGCTGAGCTAACGGGAGACAGCACTGCATTTGCTGTCTGGCTAGGGATATATTTTTTTTTATTGTTCTCTTATCTCTTTTGATTCTTGTTATCAAAAACACCGGCGTTTGACGTTTCGCATTTTATTAAAATTCTCAAGTCGTGTTGCACATCTTTTCTGTGCATTCGTTTGTTATTCTTTTTTTTTTTATTAAATATGTACGCGTTTTGCTTCGGATTCGGGTAATCCAAATATAGTTTAGTTTTCAATAGTTTAAATTATTCATATCGCGATCGGTGTGTTTCGGTTTTGTTAATGTTAAAATAAATTCCTAGTAATTGGCGCCCAACGTGGGGCTTGTTTTGAGATTCCAGTGGAGGAATCTAGTTCGAATTTGTTTGTTGTGCTTGGCTTTTTGTTTTGTCTACAATATCATCATTCTGTTTTAGGAAAGTGTTGTGAAATAATTATTTTGATAAAAATAATTACTTGGTGTTTTTTTTTTTCATTTTATTCAGGTGCAGGTGCAGTGGTTATTCAGTGGCTATTTCTTCTTTCCTATACCACCTTTTTGGCCAGTGGTAGGAAAAATTTAGTTGTACGAGGTGAAGTAGCCTTGAACATTGTTGTTAAACAAGTTGTGAGTTTTTTTTTATTCTTTCTCTTTATTTAATTTTTTTAGTGTATTTTCTTGTTCGATTTTTCTTTTTCTGTATGAAAACAATTTATTTGCACAGAAAAAGAAAATCGAAATTAGTATTGTTTACATTTTAATTATTCGATTATTATATGTATATAGTGCCGTAACAATCGCACTTGTAGTTTATATTTTTTTTTACGTTTGGTCAACATTATTTAATTCATTTTCAGTGTTGCCTCTTTAAATTTTTATAATATTTAGGGAAAACATTTTGACCTCTTTTTTTCAGTGAATTTTTATTGTTTTGTTTTTGCTTTTGCATAAATGTTTAATTTTAATTAAATTAAGTGATTTTAATATTTTTTTACTATTTTAGGAAAAGATATTTTTTTTTAAATCAATTTAGAGTTTTCTTTGGGAAATTATTTTTTTGATTTTATCTGTTTTTTTCTCGGTTTTGAGTTTTGTTTTTTTTTGTTTTTGTTTGGAAAAATGGATGTTAATCAGATTAATAGACTGACTCAGGACGAGATTTCGTATGAAATAGAGAGCAGGGGTTTGACTGTAGGGACGGTGGAGGAGATGCGCAAGACGCTAAGGGGCGCTCTGAAATTGCAGCGTAGGGCCTCTTTTGTAGCTCCGGCCTACCCATTCACTTTCGATGTGGATCAGGTAGCCGTTGAGAAGAAACTTTTAGAAATCGAGAAATTATTAGAAAATCCTCCGAAGTCGGAAACTTCGAAGGAGTATCTTAAAATTTTAACGAAGATTGAGTGGGGGTTAAGGAGAATGGATAGGACCGTCCCTGAAAATGAGTCGCAGGAGAAGTGTAGATTAGGGCTTAAAAATAAATTAATAATGGCTTTGGCAGATTTAGATGATGATGATGATGATGATGATGATGATGATGATGATGATGATGATGATGATGATGATGATGATGATGATGATGATGATGATGATGATGATGATGATGATGATGATGATGATGATGATGATGATGATGATGATGATGATGATGATGATGATGATGATGATGATGATGATGATGATGATGATGATGATGATGATGATGATGATGATGATGATGATGATGATGAGCATCCCTGTTTCAAATGCCATCAATTGTTTGAAGATCCACCTTGACTCTTGTGGAATAGATAATGACAAGAAAGAAACATACATAGACGCAGCCAAACTTTGCATGTCTCATAATTTTTTCCAATTCAGAGGAACTTTCTATACCATCGATTTTGGAACCAGTATGGGGAATCCACTTTCCCCTCTAATAGCTGAAGTTTTCATGGCCAACTTCGAAATTAGCCTCAAACAAAAAGGCTTGCTCCCACGCATATGGTTGCGTTATGTCGATGACGTGTTTCTATCATAAAAGCAAATCAAAATCAAAGAAACTTTGGACTTGTTAAACTCCCAATTTAATAGCATTAACTTCACGTATGAATGTGAAACAAACGACAAACTTCCTTTCTTAGACCTTCTCGTCACAAAAATAAAAAACAAATTTGATTTCTCAATCTATCGGAAAGAAACTTCGATTGACAGGTACATCACCAGCGATTCACATTGCCCTATGCAACACAAATCAGCCGCATTCCATTCCATGATCCATCGATTATGCAAATTGCCTTTATCTCTGCCTAATTACTGGAATGAGTACATTCACTTAAAAAAAGTTGCTTCTTTGAATGGATATAAAGAATCCATGATTGACCGTTTAATTAAAAAACATACACATAAAATTAAAAAATCATCTTTATCAACATTATTTGGACAACAGAAAAACAATGATAACAACAACAATTTTGATCGCGCTACCATGACGTTTATTCCACAAGTAACAAACAAATTAAAACCAAAACTTCAACAAAAGAACATAACATGTGTGTTCTCGAGCAATGGGAAAATTAAAAATCTTCTTGGTACATCGAAGGACAAAACCGAAATAAAAGACAAATCGGGTATCTATGAGGTGAAATGTGGTGACTGCAATGCAAAATATATAGGCCAGACCAAACGATGTCTTGATGTTCGCTTCAAAGAACATTGTAGCCACATAAAGTTCAACCGAGCCGAAAAATCGTCCATCGCTTCCCACGCTTTAACTAACAACCACTTCGACTTCACTTTTACGAATGTAAGATTAATTAAAAATACAAACAATGAAAGAAGACTTGATGCCTACGAAAGTGTCTACATCCATTTGAATGACCAGCTGATGAACAGTGACAGTGGAAATATAGTCTCACCTTTATTCAACCTGTTGTAATGTAACTCCTTAACTTAATGTTTTCTCTTTTCTACTCATTAACCTTTGTTTTTGACATTTCTCATGTTATTTGTTAATTTGTTTTGATTATGGTTTCTTATTCTGTTAAATAGTGTATTGCTGAGGATGAGTCGAAGTTGACTCGAAATGCATCCAAATTAAAAATAAAATCAATTTGACGAAGCAAAACTTTTTTATTTTTGTTTTTTTAATGTTGGTTTTGTTAAAAAGTTGTGATCTATTGCGGTTTGTTTTTGTCGTTGTTTTGATAATACGCGGTCACAAGCAAAATAGTTCGTCTCCTTTCGAACTTAACTTAGATTTCAATTCATCAAATACTAAGTTAATAGAAAGAATTTCTTATATATATATTAAAATGTCAAGCAAGACAGTGATGAACAAATATTCACATTTAGTGGATAAATTAAACCGAATCAAAGCAGATATTTTTTATTTAAAAGATTGTCGTCGATACAAAATTATTCCAGACTTCATCAAGGTTAAGTGCACCACAATTAATTCCAGAACATCTACAGTTATCAAAAAATCCAAACTTTTGTGGTTAAATCTAGAAATAAAACACCACTATTCTAGACTGAGTGAAGTCGAACTAGAATTATACCACCTACATCTCCTCCTTACCAAAAATTTGGATAATTTTGAATTCATGTGTTGGTTGGATTTTCAGTCAAATGTACTGCAAAATAGCAGCCAAAATTTCCTTAAAAAACGTAACATTCAGAACAAAAAACTACAACGTATCAAACGGAAAGACAAAGTGGAAGCTGAGTGTAATTTTTCTGAAAATCCAAAACCAAAAATGATAAATGATGTTGTAGTTAATTTATCAGATGAACAGTTTACGCCAGAACAATTAGAAATTTTAAACAAGGGGCTTAATTTCACACCAAAGCCACTCCATTTTCCCATCATCGAAACCATCGTCGATATAGAGACATGTATAAAATTCAAGCCACCCCAAATAAAAGACAATATTAGAGAAATTGCCAAACCAATAATACAAGAAGCAAAATCAAAGTTTGAAGCCGATGCTAACACTGTCAAAACTCACCAAATAATTCGTCAGCTACAGAAAAAAGATGTCCATTACATGAAAGCTGATAAGGGCAAAAAAGTTGTCATCATGAACAAAAATGATTACGAAGAAAGAGTCAAAAAATCAATCTCAGATGGAAAATTTAATGTTTTAACCAAAACACCATTACCTAAGATGATCCGAGAATCAAAAGCACTCATTAAAAACATCCACCAAATCTTTGGCGTACCCAACTGGAAACTGAATGTCTCAAATCCCGAAGTACCTAAATTGTACTCCTTGCCTAAGGTACACAAACCTGGAAATAAGATGAGAAACATTGTTTCAAACGTGAGTTCCCCCTCAGTAAAAGTAGCAAAATGGCTAGCTAACGAAATGAAAAAGTTTCCGTTCAAAAGCCTTTCGGTCAAAAACACCTTTGACTTCGTGGAAAAAATGAAAAACACACACATTTGTGATGACGAAATAATGATTTCTTTCGACGTTGAAGCCCTTTTCCCCAGCATCCCTGTTTCAAATGCCATCAATTGTTTGAAGATCCACCTTGACTCTTGTGGAATAGATAATGACAAGAAAGAAACATACATAGACGCAGCCAAACTTTGCATGTCTCATAATTTTTTCCAATTCAGAGGAACTTTCTATACCATCGATTTTGGAACCAGTATGGGGAATCCACTTTCCCCTCTAATAGCTGAAGTTTTCATGGCCAACTTCGAAATTAGCCTCAAACAAAAAGGCTTGCTCCCACGCATATGGTTGCGTTATGTCGATGACGTGTTTGCTATCATAAAAGCAAATCAAATCAAAGAAACTTTGGACTTGTTAAACTCCCAATTTAATAGCATTAACTTCACGTATGAATGTGAAACAAACGACAAACTTCCTTTCTTAGACCTTCTCGTCACAAAAATAAAAAACAAATTTGATTTCTCAATCTATCGGAAAGAAACTTCGATTGACAGGTACATCACCAGCGATTCACATTGCCCTATGCAACACAAATCAGCCGCATTCCATTCCATGATCCATCGATTATGCAAATTGCCTTTATCTCTGCCTAATTACTGGAATGAGTACATTCACTTAAAAAAAGTTGCTTCTTTGAATGGATATAAAGAATCCATGATTGACCGTTTAATTAAAAAACATACACATAAAATTAAAAAATCATCTTTATCAACATTATTTGGACAACAGAAAAACAATGATAACAACAACAATTTTGATCGCGCTACCATGACGTTTATTCCACAAGTAACAAACAAATTAAAACCAAAACTTCAACAAAAGAACATAACATGTGTGTTCTCGAGCAATGGGAAAATTAAAAATCTTCTTGGTACATCGAAGGACAAAACCGAAATAAAAGACAAATCGGGTATCTATGAGGTGAAATGTGGTGACTGCAATGCAAAATATATAGGCCAGACCAAACGATGTCTTGATGTTCGCTTCAAAGAACATTGCAGCCACATAAAGTTCAACCGAGCCGAAAAATCGTCCATCGCTTCCCACGCTTTAACTAACAACCACTTCGACTTCACTTTTACGAATGTAAGATTAATTAAAAATACAAACAATGAAAGAAGACTTGATGCCTACGAAAGTGTCTACATCCATTTGAATGACCAGCTGATGAACAGTGACAGTGGAAATATAGTCTCACCTTTATTCAACCTGTTGTAATGTAACTCCTTAACTTAATGTTTTCTCTTTTCTACTCATTAACCTTTGTTTTTGACATTTCTCATGTTATTTGTTAATTTGTTTTGATTATGGTTTCTTATTCTGTTAAATAGTGTATTGCTGAGGATGAGTCGAAGTTGACTCGAAATGCATCCAAATTAAAAATAAAATCAATTTGACGAAGCAAAACTTTTTTATTTTTGTTTTTTTTAATGTTGGTTTTGTTAAAAAGTTGTGATCTATTGCGGTTTGTTTTTGTCGTTGTTTTGATAATACGCGGTCACAAGCAAAATAGTTCGTCTCCTTTCGAACTTAACTTAGATTTCAATTCATCAAATACTAAGTTAATAGAAAGAATTTCTTATATATATATATTAAAATGTCAAGCAAGACAGTGATGAACAAATATTCACATTTAGTGGATAAATTAAACCGAATCAAAGCAGATATTTTTTATTTAAAAGATTGTCGTCGATACAAAATTATTCCAGACTTCATCAAGGTTAAGTGCACCACAATTAATTCCAGAACATCTACAGTTATCAAAAAATCCAAACTTTTGTGGTTAAATCTAGAAATAAAACACCACTATTCTAGACTGAGTGAAGTCGAACTAGAATTATACCACCTACATCTCCTCCTTACCAAAAATTTGGATAATTTTGAATTCATGTGTTGGTTGGATTTTCAGTCAAATGTACTGCAAAATAGCAGCCAAAATTTCCTTAAAAAACGTAACATTCAGAACAAAAAACTACAACGTATCAAACGGAAAGACAAAGTGGAAGCTGAGTGTAATTTTTCTGAAAATCCAAAACCAAAAATGATAAATGATGTTGTAGTTAATTTATCAGATGAACAGTTTACGCCAGAACAATTAGAAATTCTAAACAAGGGGCTTAATTTCACACCAAAGCCACTCCATTTTCCCATCATCGAAACCATCGTCGATATAGAGACATGTATAAAATTCAAGCCACCCCAAATAAAAGACAATATTAGAGAAATTGCCAAACCAATAATACAAGAAGCAAAATCAAAGTTTGAAGCCGATGCTAACACTGTCAAAACTCACCAAATAATTCGTCAGCTACAGAAAAAAGATGTCCATTACATGAAAGCTGATAAGGGCAATAAAGTTGTCATCATGAACAAAAATGATTACGAAGAAAGAGTCAAAAAATCAATCTCAGGTGGAAAATTTAATGTTTTAACCAAAACACCATTACCTAAGATGATCCGAGAATCAAAAGCACTCATTAAAAACATCCACCAAATCTTTGGCGTACCCAACTGGAAACTGAATGTCTCAAATCCCGAAGTACCTAAATTGTACTCCTTGCCTAAGGTACACAAACCTGGAAATAAGATGAGAAACATTGTTTCAAACGTGAGTTCCCCCTCAGTAAAAGTAGCAAAATGGCTAGCTAACGAAATGAAAAAGTTTCCGTTCAAAAGCCTTTCGGTCAAAAACACCTTTGACTTCGTGGAAAAAATGAAAAACACACACATTTGTGATGACGAAATAATGATTTCTTTCGACGTTGAAGCCCTTTTCCCCAGCATCCCTGTTTCAAATGCCATCAATTGTTTGAAGATCCACCTTGACTCTTGTGGAATAGATAATGACAAGAAAGAAACATACATAGACGCAGCCAAACTTTGCATGTCTCATAATTTTTTCCAATTCAGAGGAACTTTCTATACCATCGATTTTGGAACCAGTATGGGGAATCCACTTTCCCCTCTAATAGCTGAAGTTTTCATGGCCAACTTCGAAATTAGCCTCAAACAAAAAGGCTTGCTCCCACGCATATGGTTGCGTTATGTCGATGACGTGTTTGCTATCATAAAAGCAAATCAAATCAAAGAAACTTTGGACTTGTTAAACTCCCAATTTAATAGCATTAACTTCACGTATGAATGTGAAACAAACGACAAACTTCCTTTCTTAGACCTTCTCGTCACAAAAATAAAAAACAAATTTGATTTCTCAATCTATCGGAAAGAAACTTCGATTGACAGGTACATCACCAGCGATTCACATTGCCCTATGCAACACAAATCAGCCGCATTCCATTCCATGATCCATCGATTATGCAAATTGCCTTTATCTCTGCCTAATTACTGGAATGAGTACATTCACTTAAAAAAAGTTGCTTCTTTGAATGGATATAAAGAATCCATGATTGACCGTTTAATTAAAAAACATACACATAAAATTAAAAAATCATCTTTATCAACATTATTTGGACAACAGAAAAACAATGATAACAACAACAATTTTGATCGCGCTACCATGACGTTTATTCCACAAGTAACAAACAAATTAAAACCAAAACTTCAACAAAAGAACATAACATGTGTGTTCTCGAGCAATGGGAAAATTAAAAATCTTCTTGGTACATCGAAGGACAAAACCGAAATAAAAGACAAATCGGGTATCTATGAGGTGAAATGTGGTGACTGCAATGCAAAATATATAGGCCAGACCAAACGATGTCTTGATGTTCGCTTCAAAGAACATTGTAGCCACATAAAGTTCAACCGAGCCGAAAAATCGTCCATCGCTTCCCACGCTTTAACTAACAACCACTTCGACTTCACTTTTACGAATGTAAGATTAATTAAAAATACAAACAATGAAAGAAGACTTGATGCCTACGAAAGTGTCTACATCCATTTGAATGACCAGCTGATGAACAGTGACAGTGGAAATATAGTCTCACCTTTATTCAACCTGTTGTAATGTAACTCCTTAACTTAATGTTTTCTCTTTTCTACTCATTAACCTTTGTTTTTGACATTTCTCATGTTATTTGTTAATTTGTTTTGATTATGGTTTCTTATTCTGTTAAATAGTGTATTGCTGAGGATGAGTCGAAGTTGACTCGAAATGCATCCAAATTAAAAATAAAATCAATTTGACGAAGCAAAACTTTTTTATTTTTGTTTTTTTAATGTTGGTTTTGTTAAAAAGTTGTGATCTATTGCGGTTTGTTTTTGTCGTTGTTTTGATAATACGCGGTCACAAGCAAAATAGTTCGTCTCCTTTCGAACTTAACTTAGATTTCAATTCATCAAATACTAAGTTAATAGAAAGAATTTCTTATATATATATTAAAATGTCAAGCAAGACAGTGATGAACAAATATTCACATTTAGTGGATAAATTAAACCGAATCAAAGCAGATATTTTTTATTTAAAAGATTGTCGTCGATACAAAATTATTCCAGACTTCATCAAGGTTAAGTGCACCACAATTAATTCCAGAACATCTACAGTTATCAAAAAATCCAAACTTTTGTGGTTAAATCTAGAAATAAAACACCACTATTCTAGACTGAGTGAAGTCGAACTAGAATTATACCACCTACATCTCCTCCTTACCAAAAATTTGGATAATTTTGAATTCATGTGTTGGTTGGATTTTCAGTCAAATGTACTGCAAAATAGCAGCCAAAATTTCCTTAAAAAACGTAACATTCAGAACAAAAAACTACAACGTATCAAACGGAAAGACAAAGTGGAAGCTGAGTGTAATTTTTCTGAAAATCCAAAACCAAAAATGATAAATGATGTTGTAGTTAATTTATCAGATGAACAGTTTACGCCAGAACAATTAGAAATTTTAAACAAGGGGCTTAATTTCACACCAAAGCCACTCCATTTTCCCATCATCGAAACCATCGTCGATATAGAGACATGTATAAAATTCAAGCCACCCCAAATAAAAGACAATATTAGAGAAATTGCCAAACCAATAATACAAGAAGCAAAATCAAAGTTTGAAGCCGATGCTAACACTGTCAAAACTCACCAAATAATTCGTCAGCTACAGAAAAAAGATGTCCATTACATGAAAGCTGATAAGGGCAATAAAGTTGTCATCATGAACAAAAATGATTACGAAGAAAGAGTCAAAAAATCAATCTCAGATGGAAAATTTAATGTTTTAACCAAAACACCATTACCTAAGATGATCCGAGAATCAAAAGCACTCATTAAAAACATCCACCAAATCTTTGGCGTACCCAACTGGAAACTGAATGTCTCAAATCCCGAAGTACCTAAATTGTACTCCTTGCCTAAGGTACACAAACCTGGAAATAAGATGAGAAACATTGTTTCAAACGTGAGTTCCCCCTCAGTAAAAGTAGCAAAATGGCTAGCTAACGAAATGAAAAAGTTTCCGTTCAAAAGCCTTTCGGTCAAAAACACCTTTGACTTCGTGGAAAAAATGAAAAACACACACATTTGTGATGACGAAATAATGATTTCTTTCGACGTTGAAGCCCTTTTCCCCAGCATCCCTGTTTCAAATGCCATCAATTGTTTGAAGATCCACCTTGACTCTTGTGGAATAGATAATGACAAGAAAGAAACATACATAGACGCAGCCAAACTTTGCATGTCTCATAATTTTTTCCAATTCAGAGGAACTTTCTATACCATCGATTTTGGAACCAGTATGGGGAATCCACTTTCCCCTCTAATAGCTGAAGTTTTCATGGCCAACTTCGAAATTAGCCTCAAACAAAAAGGCTTGGTACCACGCATATGGTTGCGTTATGTCGATGACGTGTTTGCTATCATAAAAGCAAATCAAATCAAAGAAACTTTGGACTTGTTAAACTCCCAATTTAATAGCATTAACTTCACGTATGAATGTGAAACAAACGACAAACTTCCTTTCTTAGACCTTCTCGTCACAAAAATAAAAAACAAATTTGATTTCTCAATCTATCGGAAAGAAACTTCGATTGACAGGTACATCACCAGCGATTCACATTGCCCTATGCAACACAAATCAGCCGCATTCCATTCCATGATCCATCGATTATGCAAATTGCCTTTATCTCTGCCTAATTACTGGAATGAGTACATTCACTTAAAAAAAGTTGCTTCTTTGAATGGATATAAAGAATCCATGATTGACCGTTTAATTAAAAAACATACACATAAAATTAAAAAATCATCTTTATCAACATTATTTGGACAACAGAAAAACAATGATAACAACAACAATTTTGATCGCGCTACCATGACGTTTATTCCACAAGTAACAAACAAATTAAAACCAAAACTTCAACAAAAGAACATAACATGTGTGTTCTCGAGCAATGGGAAAATTAAAAATCTTCTTGGTACATCGAAGGACAAAACCGAAATAAAAGACAAATCGGGTATCTATGAGGTGAAATGTGGTGACTGCAATGCAAAATATATAGGCCAGACCAAACGATGTCTTGATGTTCGCTTCAAAGAACATTGTAGCCACATAAAGTTCAACCGAGCCGAAAAATCGTCCATCGCTTCCCACGCTTTAACTAACAACCACTTCGACTTCACTTTTACGAATGTAAGATTAATTAAAAATACAAACAATGAAAGAAGACTTGATGCCTACGAAAGTGTCTACATCCATTTGAATGACCAGCTGATGAACAGTGACAGTGGAAATATAGTCTCACCTTTATTCAACCTGTTGTAATGTAACTCCTTAACTTAATGTTTTCTCTTTTCTACTCATTAACCTTTGTTTTTGACATTTCTCATGTTATTTGTTAATTTGTTTTGATTATGGTTTCTTATTCTGTTAAATAGTGTATTGCTGAGGATGAGTCGAAGTTGACTCGAAATGCATCCAAATTAAAAATAAAATCAATTTGACGAAGCAAAACTTTTTTATTTTTGTTTTTTTAATGTTGGTTTTGTTAAAAAGTTGTGATCTATTGCGGTTTGTTTTTGTCGTTGTTTTGATAATACGCGGTCACAAGCAAAATAGTTCGTCTCCTTTCGAACTTAACTTAGATTTCAATTCATCAAATACTAAGTTAATAGAAAGAATTTCTTATATATATATGATGATGATGATGATGATGATGATGATGATGATGATGATGATGATGATGATGATGATGATGATGATGATGATGATGATGATGATGATGATGATGATGATGATGATGATGATGATGATGATGATGATGATGATGATGATGATGATGATGATGATGATGATGATGATGATGATGATGATGATGATGATGATGATGATGATGATGATGATGATGATGATGATGATGATGATGATGATGATGATGATGATGATGATGATGATGATGATGATGATGATGATGATGATGATGATGATGATGATGATGATGATGATGATGATGATGATGATGATGATGATGATGATGATGATGATGATGATGATGATGATGATGATGATGATGATGATGATGATGATGATGATGATGATGATGATGATGATGATGATGATGATGATGATGATGATGATGATGATGATGATGATGATGATGATGATGATGATGATGATGATGATGATGATGATGATGATGATGATGATGATGATGATGATGATGATGATGATGATGATGATGATGATGATGATGATGATGATGATGATGATGATGATGATGATGATGATGATGATGATGATGATGATGATGATGATGATGATGATGATGATGATGATGATGATGATGATGATGATGATGATGATGATGATGATGATGATGATGATGATGATGATGATGATGATGATGATGATGATGATGATGATGATGATGATGATGATGATGATGATGATGATGATGATGATGATGATGATGATGATGATGATGATGATGATGATGATGATGATGATGATGATGATGATGATGATGATGATGATGATGATGATGATGATGATGATGATGATGATGATGATGATGATGATGATGATGATGATGATGATGATGATGATGATGATGATGATGATGATGATGATGATGATGATGATGATGATGATGATGATGATGATGATGATGATGATGATGATGATGATGATGATGATGATGATGATGATGATGATGATGATGATGATGATGATGATGATGATGATGATGATGATGATGATGATGATGATGATGATGATGATGATGATGATGATGATGATGATGATGATGATGATGATGATGATGATGATGATGATGATGATGATGATGATGATGATGATGATGATGATGATGATGATGATGATGATGATGATGATGATGATGATGATGATGATGATGATGATGATGATGATGATGATGATGATGATGATGATGATGATGATGATGATGATGATGATGATGATGATGATGATGATGATGATGATGATGATGATGATGATGATGATGATGATGATGATGATGATGATGATGATGATGATGATGATGATGATGATGATGATGATGATGATGATGATGATGATGATGATGATGATGATGATGATGATGATGATGATGATGATGATGATGATGATGATGATGATGATGATGATGATGATGATGATGATGATGATGATGATGATGATGATGATGATGATGATGATGATGATGATGATGATGATGATGATGATGATGATGATGATGATGATGATGATGATGATGATGATGATGATGATGATGATGATGATGATGATGATGATGATGATGATGATGATGATGATGATGATGATGATGATGATGATGATGATGATGATGATGATGATGATGATGATGATGATGATGATGATGATGATGATGATGATGATGATGATGATGATGATGATGATGATGATGATGATGATGATGATGATGATGATGATGATGATGATGATGATGATGATGATGATGATGATGATGATGATGATGATGATGATGATGATGATGATGATGATGATGATGATGATGATGATGATGATGATGATGATGATGATGATGATGATGATGATGATGATGATGATGATGATGATGATGATGATGATGATGATGATGATGATGATGATGATGATGATGATGATGATGATGATGATGATGATGATGATGATGATGATGATGATGATGATGATGATGATGATGATGATGATGATGATGATGATGATGATGATGATGATGATGATGATGATGATGATGATGATGATGATGATGATGATGATGATGATGATGATGATGATGATGATGATGATGATGATGATGATGATGATGATGATGATGATGATGATGATGATGATGATGATGATGATGATGATGATGATGATGATGATGATGATGATGATGATGATGATGATGATGATGATGATGATGATGATGATGATGATGATGATGATGATGATGATGATGATGATGATGATGATGATGATGATGATGATGATGATGATGATGATGATGATGATGATGATGATGATGATGATGATGATGATGATGATGATGATGATGATGATGATGATGATGATGATGATGATGATGATGATGATGATGATGATGATGATGATGATGATGATGATGATGATGATGATGATGATGATGATGATGATGATGATGATGATGATGATGATGATGATGATGATGATGATGATGATGATGATGATGATGATGATGATGATGATGATGATGATGATGATGATGATGATGATGATGATGATGATGATGATGATGATGATGATGATGATGATGATGATGATGATGATGATGATGATGATGATGATGATGATGATGATGATGATGATGATGATGATGATGATGATGATGATGATGATGATGATGATGATGATGATGATGATGATGATGATGATGATGATGATGATGATGATGATGATGATGATGATGATGATGATGATGATGATGATGATGATGATGATGATGATGATGATGATGATGATGATGATGATGATGATGATGATGATGATGATGATGATGATGATGATGATGATGATGATGATGATGATGATGATGATGATGATGATGATGATGATGATGATGATGATGATGATGATGATGATGATGATGATGATGATGATGATGATGATGATGATGATGATGATGATGATGATGATGATGATGATGATGATGATGATGATGATGATGATGATGATGATGATGATGATGATGATGATGATGATGATGATGATGATGATGATGATGATGATGATGATGATGATGATGATGATGATGATGATGATGATGATGATGATGATGATGATGATGATGATGATGATGATGATGATGATGATGATGATGATGATGATGATGATGATGATGATGATGATGATGATGATGATGATGATGATGATGATGATGATGATGATGATGATGATGATGATGATGATGATGATGATGATGATGATGATGATGATGATGATGATGATGATGATGATGATGATGATGATGATGATGATGATGATGATGATGATGATGATGATGATGATGATGATGATGATGATGATGATGATGATGATGATGATGATGATGATGATGATGATGATGATGATGATGATGATGATGATGATGATGATGATGATGATGATGATGATGATGATGATGATGATGATGATGATGATGATGATGATGATGATGATGATGATGATGATGATGATGATGATGATGATGATGATGATGATGATGATGATGATGATGATGATGATGATGATGATGATGATGATGATGATGATGATGATGATGATGATGATGATGATGATGATGATGATGATGATGATGATGATGATGATGATGATGATGATGATGATGATGATGATGATGATGATGATGATGATGATGATGATGATGATGATGATGATGATGATGATGATGATGATGATGATGATGATGATGATGATGATGATGATGATGATGATGATGATGATGATGATGATGATGATGATGATGATGATGATGATGATGATGATGATGATGATGATGATGATGATGATGATGATGATGATGATGATGATGATGATGATGATGATGATGATGATGATGATGATGATGATGATGATGATGATGATGATGATGATGATGATGATGATGATGATGATGATGATGATGATGATGATGATGATGATGATGATGATGATGATGATGATGATGATGATGATGATGATGATGATGATGATGATGATGATGATGATGATGATGATGATGATGATGATGATGATGATGATGATGATGATGATGATGATGATGATGATGATGATGATGATGATGATGATGATGATGATGATGATGATGATGATGATGATGATGATGATGATGATGATGATGATGATGATGATGATGATGATGATGATGATGATGATGATGATGATGATGATGATGATGATGATGATGATGATGATGATGATGATGATGATGATGATGATGATGATGATGATGATGATGATGATGATGATGATGATGATGATGATGATGATGATGATGATGATGATGATGATGATGATGATGATGATGATGATGATGATGATGATGATGATGATGATGATGATGATGATGATGATGATGATGATGATGATGATGATGATGATGATGATGATGATGATGATGATGATGATGATGATGATGATGATGATGATGATGATGATGATGATGATGATGATGATGATGATGATGATGATGATGATGATGATGATGATGATGATGATGATGATGATGATGATGATGATGATGATGATGATGATGATGATGATGATGATGATGATGATGATGATGATGATGATGATGATGATGATGATGATGATGATGATGATGATGATGATGATGATGATGATGATGATGATGATGATGATGATGATGATGATGATGATGATGATGATGATGATGATGATGATGATGATGATGATGATGATGATGATGATGATGATGATGATGATGATGATGATGATGATGATGATGATGATGATGATGATGATGATGATGATGATGATGATGATGATGATGATGATGATGATGATGATGATGATGATGATGATGATGATGATGATGATGATGATGATGATGATGATGATGATGATGATGATGATGATGATGATGATGATGATGATGATGATGATGATGATGATGATGATGATGATGATGATGATGATGATGATGATGATGATGATGATGATGATGATGATGATGATGATGATGATGATGATGATGATGATGATGATGATGATGATGATGATGATGATGATGATGATGATGATGATGATGATGATGATGATGATGATGATGATGATGATGATGATGATGATGATGATGATGATGATGATGATGATGATGATGATGATGATGATGATGATGATGATGATGATGATGATGATGATGATGATGATGATGATGATGATGATGATGATGATGATGATGATGATGATGATGATGATGATGATGATGATGATGATGATGATGATGATGATGATGATGATGATGATGATGATGATGATGATGATGATGATGATGATGATGATGATGATGATGATGATGATGATGATGATGATGATGATGATGATGATGATGATGATGATGATGATGATGATGATGATGATGATGATGATGATGATGATGATGATGATGATGATGATGATGATGATGATGATGATGATGATGATGATGATGATGATGATGATGATGATGATGATGATGATGATGATGATGATGATGATGATGATGATGATGATGATGATGATGATGATGATGATGATGATGATGATGATGATGATGATGATGATGATGATGATGATGATGATGATGATGATGATGATGATGATGATGATGATGATGATGATGATGATGATGATGATGATGATGATGATGATGATGATGATGATGATGATGATGATGATGATGATGATGATGATGATGATGATGATGATGATGATGATGATGATGATGATGATGATGATGATGATGATGATGATGATGATGATGATGATGATGATGATGATGATGATGATGATGATGATGATGATGATGATGATGATGATGATGATGATGATGATGATGATGATGATGATGATGATGATGATGATGATGATGATGATGATGATGATGATGATGATGATGATGATGATGATGATGATGATGATGATGATGATGATGATGATGATGATGATGATGATGATGATGATGATGATGATGATGATGATGATGATGATGATGATGATGATGATGATGATGATGATGATGATGATGATGATGATGATGATGATGATGATGATGATGATGATGATGATGATGATGATGATGATGATGATGATGATGATGATGATGATGATGATGATGATGATGATGATGATGATGATGATGATGATGATGATGATGATGATGATGATGATGATGATGATGATGATGATGATGATGATGATGATGATGATGATGATGATGATGATGATGATGATGATGATGATGATGATGATGATGATGATGATGATGATGATGATGATGATGATGATGATGATGATGATGATGATGATGATGATGATGATGATGATGATGATGATGATGATGATGATGATGATGATGATGATGATGATGATGATGATGATGATGATGATGATGATGATGATGATGATGATGATGATGATGATGATGATGATGATGATGATGATGATGATGATGATGATGATGATGATGATGATGATGATGATGATGATGATGATGATGATGATGATGATGATGATGATGATGATGATGATGATGATGATGATGATGATGATGATGATGATGATGATGATGATGATGATGATGATGATGATGATGATGATGATGATGATGATGATGATGATGATGATGATGATGATGATGATGATGATGATGATGATGATGATGATGATGATGATGATGATGATGATGATGATGATGATGATGATGATGATGATGATGATGATGATGATGATGATGATGATGATGATGATGATGATGATGATGATGATGATGATGATGATGATGATGATGATGATGATGATGATGATGATGATGATGATGATGATGATGATGATGATGATGATGATGATGATGATGATGATGATGATGATGATGATGATGATGATGATGATGATGATGATGATGATGATGATGATGATGATGATGATGATGATGATGATGATGATGATGATGATGATGATGATGATGATGATGATGATGATGATGATGATGATGATGATGATGATGATGATGATGATGATGATGATGATGATGATGATGATGATGATGATGATGATGATGATGATGATGATGATGATGATGATGATGATGATGATGATGATGATGATGATGATGATGATGATGATGATGATGATGATGATGATGATGATGATGATGATGATGATGATGATGATGATGATGATGATGATGATGATGATGATGATGATGATGATGATGATGATGATGATGATGATGATGATGATGATGATGATGATGATGATGATGATGATGATGATGATGATGATGATGATGATGATGATGATGATGATGATGATGATGATGATGATGATGATGATGATGATGATGATGATGATGATGATGATGATGATGATGATGATGATGATGATGATGATGATGATGATGATGATGATGATGATGATGATGATGATGATGATGATGATGATGATGATGATGATGATGATGATGATGATGATGATGATGATGATGATGATGATGATGATGATGATGATGATGATGATGATGATGATGATGATGATGATGATGATGATGATGATGATGATGATGATGATGATGATGATGATGATGATGATGATGATGATGATGATGATGATGATGATGATGATGATGATGATGATGATGATGATGATGATGATGATGATGATGATGATGATGATGATGATGATGATGATGATGATGATGATGATGATGATGATGATGATGATGATGATGATGATGATGATGATGATGATGATGATGATGATGATGATGATGATGATGATGATGATGATGATGATGATGATGATGATGATGATGATGATGATGATGATGATGATGATGATGATGATGATGATGATGATGATGATGATGATGATGATGATGATGATGATGATGATGATGATGATGATGATGATGATGATGATGATGATGATGATGATGATGATGATGATGATGATGATGATGATGATGATGATGATGATGATGATGATGATGATGATGATGATGATGATGATGATGATGATGATGATGATGATGATGATGATGATGATGATGATGATGATGATGATGATGATGATGATGATGATGATGATGATGATGATGATGATGATGATGATGATGATGATGATGATGATGATGATGATGATGATGATGATGATGATGATGATGATGATGATGATGATGATGATGATGATGATGATGATGATGATGATGATGATGATGATGATGATGATGATGATGATGATGATGATGATGATGATGATGATGATGATGATGATGATGATGATGATGATGATGATGATGATGATGATGATGATGATGATGATGATGATGATGATGATGATGATGATGATGATGATGATGATGATGATGATGATGATGATGATGATGATGATGATGATGATGATGATGATGATGATGATGATGATGATGATGATGATGATGATGATGATGATGATGATGATGATGATGATGATGATGATGATGATGATGATGATGATGATG
>CAJZLR020000076.1:0-20657 GCA_916050605.2 Platycheirus albimanus | reverse complement strand
TATCTATATCTATATCTATATCTATATCTATATCTATATCTATATCTATATCTATATCTATATATCTATATCTATATCTATATCTATATCTATATCTATATCTATATCTATATCTATATCTATATCTATATCAGAGATTAAAATGAGTATGTTCGAATAAGTTCGAACACTGCGATTTTTTCTATTTGATCGCTCATACCCGATCGTTTTGCTTCCATGCTCATAAGTCATTTTGGTCATGAATAAAAAGAATCACGAATAAAGACAAACGAACTGATCGAACTCATGAGTATCTTCTGACTTTCATACCCACGAACAAAATTATTCGCAAACAGTTGTAACCAGTTTCGGGTACTTGAAATAAGGCCTACTGATCGTTTTGATCGTTTTCATCGTTCTGATCGTGAACAAAGCGAGTACTCACAAGCAATGCGTGAACAAAGGAAACTGCTGGCGCTACCTGATTTATTATCTATATCCGTTTTATTTTAAGGGTAATGTTTTGTATTCGCAGAAAATAGAGCAGAAGAAAAAGGGTTTCTTATTTTGGAAAGATTTATGAATAGGTAGGTGGCTAGGTAGGCAAATGATGTAATTATAAAACAAAAGATGGTCAACATTCGCGGTTGGTGTATGTATTTAAGTGAAGTAAATTTTTTTCTTTTATTGAAGGCGCAGGTTAAAATTCCCCCGAAACAGGTACTCTTTTCTTTGTTAGTAATTTTAGTAGGTCAGTGGTTTTAATTACTTATTTAATTTACTGTTTTTTTCCAAGTTAATAAAAATAAGAATCATTGTGACTAATAACATTATTTACTGGACTTTTTCCTAATAAAAATGCCTTATTTGCATACGCAAACTAAGTATATTGAATCATGAAGCAAAATACACCAGCACCGATCTGCCCCTAATGGTAAAAGTATCTTAAATACTAAAACCAACCCCAATAACACAAGAAACAGAATCCTTAAAATACCAACCCCGAATACACATTTTACACAGCGAGTAGTCGAACGATCGCGATCGATCGCACTGATCGTGAACATTTTGGTCATGAGCACATTGATCGTGAACATTTTGATCATAAGCACTTTATTTGTTTTGTTCAAACTCGTTCATACTCGGTTGGAAGGTATACTCGATCTTATTCGTTTGAAATGTGTTGTTATTCACGGGTCATCATACTCATGAACAAAAATACTTGTAAGCATAGTTTGATAGGTTGACTCTGTTTGTTCAAACTCGCTTTTTTCGAGCAAGTATTCGTTGATCGTGAACAGTACTCGACTCGTTTTAATCTCTGATCTATATCTATATCTATATCTATATCTATATCTATATCTATATCTATATCTATATCTATATCTATATCTATATCTATATCTATATCTATATCTATATCTATATCTATATCTATATCTATATCTATATCTATATCTATATCTATATCTATATCTATATCTATATCTATATCTATATCTATATCTATATCTATATCTATATCTATATCTATATCTATATCTATATCTATATCTATATCTATATCTATATCTATATCTATATCTATATCTATATCTATATCTATATCTATATCTATATCTATATCTATATCTATATCTATATCTATATCTATATCTATATCTATATCTATATCTATATCTATATCTATATCTATATCTATATCTATATCTATATCTATATTATCTATATCTATATCTATATCTATATCTATATCTATATCTATATCTATATCTATATCTATATCTATATCTATATCTATATCTATATCTATATCTATATCTATATCTATATCTATATCTATATCTATATCTATATCTATATCTATATCTATATCTATATCTATATCTATATCTATATCTATATCTATATCTATATCTATATCTATATCTATATCTATATCTATATCTATATCTATATCTATATCTATATCTATATCTATATCTATATCTATATCTATATCTATATCTATATCTATATCTATATCTATATCTATATCTATATCTATATCTATATCTATATCTATATCTATATCTATATCTATATCTATATCTATATCTATATCTATATCTATCTATATCTATATCTATATCTATATCTATATCTATATCTATATCTATATCTATATCTATATCTATATCTATATCTATATCTATATCTATATCTATATCTATATCTATATCTATATCTATATCTATATCTATATCTATATCTATATCTATATCTATATCTATATCTATATCTATATCTATATCTATATCTATATCTATATCTATATCTATATCTATATCTATATCTATATCTATATCTATATCTATATCTATATCTATATCTATATCTATATCTATATCTATATCTATATCTATATCTATATCTATATCTATATCTATATCTATATCTATATCTATATCTATATCTATATCTATATCTATATCTATATCTATATCTATATCTATATCTATATCTATATCTATATCTATATCTATATCTATATCTATATCTATATCTATATCTATATCTATATCTATATCTATATCTATATCTATATCTATATCTATATCTATATCTATATCTATATCTATATCTATATCTATATCTATATCTATATCTATATCTATATCTATATCTATATCTATATCTATATCTATATCTATATCTATATCTATATCTATATCTATATCTATATCTATATCTATATCTATATCTATATCTATATCTATATCTATATCTATATCTATATCTATATCTATATCTATATCTATATCTATATCTATATCTATATCTATATCTATATCTATATCTATATCTATATCTATATCTATATCTATATCTATATCTATATCTATATCTATATCTATATCTATATCTATATCTATATCTATATCTATATCTATATCTATATCTATCTATATCTATATCTATATCTATATCTATATCTATATCTATATCTATATCTATATCTATATCTATATCTATATCTATATCTATATCTATATCTATATCTATATCTATATCTATATCTATATCTATATCTATATCTATATCTATATCTATATCTATATCTATATCTATATCTATATCTATATCTATATCTATATCTATATCTATATCTATATCTATATCTATATCTATATCTATATCTATATCTATATCTATATCTATATCTATATCTATATCTATATCTATATCTATATCTATATCTATATCTATATCTATATCTATATCTATATCTATATCTATATCTATATCTATATCTATATCTATATCTATATCTATATCTATATCTATATCTATATCTATATCTATATCTATATCTATATCTATATCTATATCTATATCTATATCTATATCTATATCTATATCTATATCTATATCTATATCTATATCTATATCTATATCTATATCTATATCTATATCTATATCTATATCTATATCTATATCTATATCTATATCTATATCTATATCTATATCTATATCTATATCTATATCTATATCTATATCTATATCTATATCTATATCTATATCTATATCTATATCTATATCTATATCTATATCTATATCTATATCTATATCTATATCTATATCTATATCTATATCTATATCTATATCTATATCTATATCTATATCTATATCTATCTATATCTATATCTATATCTATATCTATATCTATATCTATATCTATATCTATATCTATATCTATATCTATATCTATATCTATATCTATATCTATATCTATATCTATATCTATATCTATATCTATATCTATATCTATATCTATATCTATATCTATATCTATATCTATATCTATATCTATATCTATATCTATATCTATATCTATATCTATATCTATATCTATATCTATATCTATATCTATATCTATATCTATATCTATATCTATATCTATATCTATATCTATATCTATATCTATATCTATATCTATATCTATATCTATATCTATATCTATATCTATCTATATCTATATCTATATCTATATCTATATCTATATCTATATCTATATCTATATCTATATCTATATCTATATCTATATCTATATCTATATCTATATCTATATCTATATCTATATCTATATCTATATCTATATCTATATCTATATCTATATCTATATCTATATCTATATCTATATCTATATCTATATCTATATCTATATCTATATCTATATCTATATCTATATCTATATCTATATCTATATCTATATCTATATCTATATCTATATCTATATCTATATCTATATCTATATCTATATCTATATCTATATCTATATCTATATCTATATCTATATCTATATCTATATCTATATCTATATCTATATCTATATCTATATCTATATCTATATCTATATCTATATCTATATCTATATCTATATCTATATCTATATCTATATCTATATCTATATCTATATCTATATCTATATCTATATCTATATCTATATCTATATCTATATCTATATCTATATCTATATCTATATCTATATCTATATCTATATCTATATCTATA
This sequence comes from Platycheirus albimanus, assembly GCA_916050605.2. Lineage (NCBI taxonomy): Eukaryota > Metazoa > Arthropoda > Insecta > Diptera > Syrphidae > Platycheirus > Platycheirus albimanus. Next base: position 16,124 of record CAJZLR020000076.1, on the reverse strand, counting down.
TCTATATCTATATCTATATCTATATCTATATCTATATCTATATCTATATCTATATCTATATCTATATCTATATCTATATCTATATCTATATCTATATCTATATCTATATCTATATCTATATCTATATCTATATCTATATCTATATCTATATCTATATCTATATCTATATCTATATCTATATCTATATCTATATCTATATCTATATCTATATCTATATCTATATCTATATCTATATCTATATCTATATCTATATCTATATCTATATCTATATCTATATCTATATCTATATCTATATCTATATCTATATCTATATCTATATCTATATCTATATCTATATCTATATCTATATCTATATCTATATCTATATCTATATCTATATCTATATCTATATCTATATCTATATCTATATCTATATCTATATCTATATCTATATCTATATCTATATCTATATCTATATCTATATCTATATCTATATCTATATCTATATCTATATCTATATCTATATCTATATCTATATCTATATCTATATCTATATCTATATCTATATCTATATCTATATCTATATCTATATCTATATCTATATCTATATCTATATCTATATCTATATCTATATCTATATCTATATCTATATCTATATCTATATCTATATCTATATCTATATCTATATCTATATCTATATCTATATCTATATCTATATCTATATCTATATCTATATCTATATCTATATCTATATCTATATCTATATCTATATCTATATCTATATCTATATCTATATCTATATCTATATCTATATCTATATCTATATCTATATCTATATCTATATCTATATCTATATCTATATCTATATCTATATCTATATCTATATCTATATCTATATCTATATCTATATCTATATCTATATCTATATCTATATCTATATCTATATCTATATCTATATCTATATCTATATCTATATCTATATCTATATCTATATCTATATCTATATCTATATCTATATCTATATCTATATCTATATCTATATCTATATCTATATCTATATCTATATCTATATCTATATCTATATCTATATCTATATCTATATCTATATCTATATCTATATCTATATCTATATCTATATCTATATCTATATCTATATCTATATCTATATCTATATCTATATCTATATCTATATCTATATCTATATCTATATCTATATCTATATCTATATCTATATCTATATCTATATCTATATCTATATCTATATCTATATCTATATCTATATCTATATCTATATCTATATCTATATCTATATCTATATCTATATCTATATCTATATCTATATCTATATCTATATCTATATCTATATCTATATCTATATCTATATCTATATCTATATCTATATCTATATCTATATCTATATCTATATCTATATCTATATCTATATCTATATCTATATCTATATCTATATCTATATCTATATCTATATCTATATCTATATCTATATCTATATCTATATCTATATCTATATCTATATCTATATCTATATCTATATCTATATCTATATCTATATCTATATCTATATCTATATCTATATCTATATCTATATCTATATCTATATCTATATCTATATCTATATCTATATCTATATCTATATCTATATCTATATCTATATCTATATCTATATCTATATCTATATCTATATCTATATCTATATCTATATCTATATCTATATCTATATCTATATCTATATCTATATCTATATCTATATCTATATCTATATCTATATCTATATCTATATCTATATCTATATCTATATCTATATCTATATCTATATCTATATCTATATCTATATCTATATCTATATCTATATCTATATCTATATCTATATCTATATCTATATCTATATCTATATCTATATCTATATCTATATCTATATCTATATCTATATCTATATCTATATCTATATCTATATCTATATCTATATCTATATCTATATCTATATCTATATCTATATCTATATCTATATCTATATCTATATCTATATCTATATCTATATCTATATCTATATCTATATCTATATCTATATCTATATCTATATCTATATCTATATCTATATCTATATCTATATCTATATCTATATCTATATCTATATCTATATCTATATCTATATCTATATCTATATCTATATCTATATCTATATCTATATCTATATCTATATCTATATCTATATCTATATCTATATCTATATCTATATCTATATCTATATCTATATCTATATCTATATCTATATCTATATCTATATCTATATCTATATCTATATCTATATCTATATCTATATCTATATCTATATCTATATCTATATCTATATCTATATCTATATCTATATCTATATCTATATCTATATCTATATCTATATCTATATCTATATCTATATCTATATCTATATCTATATCTATATCTATATCTATATCTATATCTATATCTATATCTATATCTATATCTATATCTATATCTATATCTATATCTATATCTATATCTATATCTATATCTATATCTATATCTATATCTATATCTATATCTATATCTATATCTATATCTATATCTATATCTATATCTATATCTATATCTATATCTATATCTATATCTATATCTATATCTATATCTATATCTATATCTATATCTATATCTATATCTATATCTATATCTATATCTATATCTATATCTATATCTATATCTATATCTATATCTATATCTATATCTATATCTATATCTATATCTATATCTATATCTATATCTATATCTATATCTATATCTATATCTATATCTATATCTATATCTATATCTATATCTATATCTATATCTATATCTATATCTATATCTATATCTATATCTATATCTATATCTATATCTATATCTATATCTATATCTATATCTATATCTATATCTATATCTATATCTATATCTATATCTATATCTATATCTATATCTATATCTATATCTATATCTATATCTATATCTATATCTATATCTATATCTATATCTATATCTATATCTATATCTATATCTATATCTATATCTATATCTATATCTATATCTATATCTATATCTATATCTATATCTATATCTATATCTATATCTATATCTATATCTATATCTATATCTATATCTATATCTATATCTATATCTATATCTATATCTATATCTATATCTATATCTATATCTATATCTATATCTATATCTATATCTATATCTATATCTATATCTATATCTATATCTATATCTATATCTATATCTATATCTATATCTATATCTATATCTATATCTATATCTATATCTATATCTATATCTATATCTATATCTATATCTATATCTATATCTATATCTATATCTATATCTATATCTATATCTATATCTATATCTATATCTATATCTATATCTATATCTATATCTATATCTATATCTATATCTATATCTATATCTATATCTATATCTATATCTATATCTATATCTATATCTATATCTATATCTATATCTATATCTATATCTATATCTATATCTATATCTATATCTATATCTATATCTATATCTATATCTATATCTATATCTATATCTATATCTATATCTATATCTATATCTATATCTATATCTATATCTATATCTATATCTATATCTATATCTATATCTATATCTATATCTATATCTATATCTATATCTATATCTATATCTATATCTATATCTATATCTATATCTATATCTATATCTATATCTATATCTATATCTATATCTATATCTATATCTATATCTATATCTATATCTATATCTATATCTATATCTATATCTATATCTATATCTATATCTATATCTATATCTATATCTATATCTATATCTATATCTATATCTATATCTATATCTATATCTATATCTATATCTATATCTATATCTATATCTATATCTATATCTATATCTATATCTATATCTATATCTATATCTATATCTATATCTATATCTATATCTATATCTATATCTATATCTATATCTATATCTATATCTATATCTATATCTATATCTATATCTATATCTATATCTATATCTATATCTATATCTATATCTATATCTATATCTATATCTATATCTATATCTATATCTATATCTATATCTATATCTATATCTATATCTATATCTATATCTATATCTATATCTATATCTATATCTATATCTATATCTATATCTATATCTATATCTATATCTATATCTATATCTATATCTATATCTATATCTATATCTATATCTATATCTATATCTATATCTATATCTATATCTATATCTATATCTATATCTATATCTATATCTATATCTATATCTATATCTATATCTATATCTATATCTATATCTATATCTATATCTATATCTATATCTATATCTATATCTATATCTATATCTATATCTATATCTATATCTATATCTATATCTATATCTATATCTATATCTATATCTATATCTATATCTATATCTATATCTATATCTATATCTATATCTATATCTATATCTATATCTATATCTATATCTATATCTATATCTATATCTATATCTATATCTATATCTATATCTATATCTATATCTATATCTACTATCTATATCTATATCTATATCTATATCTATATCTATATCTATATCTATATCTATATCTATATCTATATCTATATCTATATCTATATCTATATCTATATCTATATCTATATCTATATCTATATCTATATCTATATCTATATCTATATCTATATCTATATCTATATCTATATCTATATCTATATCTATATCTATATCTATATCTATATCTATATCTATATCTATATCTATATCTATATCTATATCTATATCTATATCTATATCTATATCTATATCTATATCTATATCTATATCTATATCTATATCTATATCTATATCTATATCTATATCTATATCTATATCTATATCTATATCTATATCTATATCTATATCTATATCTATATCTATATCTATATCTATATCTATATCTATATCTATATCTATATCTATATCTATATCTATATCTATATCTATATCTATATCTATATCTATATCTATATCTATATCTATATCTATATCTATATCTATATCTATATCTATATCTATATCTATATCTATATCTATATCTATATCTATATCTATAGGATATAGTTCACATTAGGGTTTTGTCAAAAATTCTATGCAAGTTGTACTAGAAAAATTTAAAAATTGCGTATTGACAAGGTTTCTTTCACTGTATGTCAACTGATGATTCCAAAGTGAGATTCCTGGATGAAACGCCAATTTTTTGTTGGACTAAAGGCCATAAAAAGCTATTTTGAATCAATAATTCAACAGTCCATTATTAGTGCTGAGTCTTCTACTTGGTTGATTTTATTTTATTTAATTTATCAATGCAGTATATAGAGTTTGTATTAAGAAAAATTTAAAAACTACTTCTGAGCCAGGCCACGGGCTTAAACTTCCTTCTTAATGATTAAAATCTTAATCTTGTTGGATATAGTTCACATTAGGGTTTTGTCAAAAATTCTATGCAAGTTGTACTAGAAAAATTTAAAAATTGCGTATTGACAAGGTTTCTTTCACTGTATGTCAACTGATGATTCCAAAGTGAGATTCCTGGATGAAACGCCAATTTTTTGTTGGACTAAAGGCCATAAAAAGCTATTTTGAATCAATAATTCAACAGTCCATTATTAGTGCTGAGTCTTCTACTTGGTTGATTTTATTTTATTTAATTTATCAATGCAGTATATAGAGTTTGTATTAAGAAAAATTTAAAAACTACTTCTGAGCCAGGCCACGGGCTTAAACTTCCTTCTTAATGATTAAAATCTTAATCTTGTTGGATATAGTTCACATTAGGGTTTTGTCAAAAATTCTATGCAAGTTGTACTAGAAAAATTTAAAAATTGCGTATTGACAAGGTTTCTTTCACTGTATGTCAACTGATGATTCCAAAGTGAGATTCCTGGATGAAACGCCAATTTTTTGTTGGACTAAAGGCCATAAAAAGCTATTTTGAATCAATAATTCAACAGTCCATTATTAGTGCTGAGTCTTCTACTTGGTTGATTTTATTTTATTTAATTTATCAATGCAGTATATAGAGTTTGTATTAAGAAAAATTTAAAAACTACTTCTGAGCCAGGCCACGGGCTTAAACTTCCTTCTTAATGATTAAAATCTTAATCTTGTTGGATATAGTTCACATTAGGGTTTTGTCAAAAATTCTATGCAAGTTGTACTAGAAAAATTTAAAAATTGCGTATTGACAAGGTTTCTTTCACTGTATGTCAACTGATGATTCCAAAGTGAGATTCCTGGATGAAACGCCAATTTTTTGTTGGACTAAAGGCCATAAAAAGCTATTTTGAATCAATAATTCAACAGTCCATTATTAGTGCTGAGTCTTCTACTTGGTTGATTTTATTTTATTTAATTTATCAATGCAGTATATAGAGTTTGTATTAAGAAAAATTTAAAAACTACTTCTGAGCCAGGCCACGGGCTTAAACTTCCTTCTTAATGATTAAAATCTTAATCTTGTTGGATATAGTTCACATTAGGGTTTTGTCAAAAATTCTATGCAAGTTGTACTAGAAAAATTTAAAAATTGCGTATTGACAAGGTTTCTTTCACTGTATGTCAACTGATGATTCCAAAGTGAGATTCCTGGATGAAACGCCAATTTTTTGTTGGACTAAAGGCCATAAAAAGCTATTTTGAATCAATAATTCAACAGTCCATTATTAGTGCTGAGTCTTCTACTTGGTTGATTTTATTTTATTTAATTTATCAATGCAGTATATAGAGTTTGTATTAAGAAAAATTTAAAAACTACTTCTGAGCCAGGCCACGGGCTTAAACTTCCTTCTTAATGATTAAAATCTTAATCTTGTTGGATATAGTTCACATTAGGGTTTTGTCAAAAATTCTATGCAAGTTGTACTAGAAAAATTTAAAAATTGCGTATTGACAAGGTTTCTTTCACTGTATGTCAACTGATGATTCCAAAGTGAGATTCCTGGATGAAACGCCAATTTTTTGTTGGACTAAAGGCCATAAAAAGCTATTTTGAATCAATAATTCAACAGTCCATTATTAGTGCTGAGTCTTCTACTTGGTTGATTTTATTTTATTTAATTTATCAATGCAGTATATAGAGTTTGTATTAAGAAAAATTTAAAAACTATATCTATATCTATATCTATATCTATATCTATATCTATATCTATATCTATATCTATATCTATATCTATATCTATATCTATATCTATATCTATATCTATATCTATATCTATATCTATATCTATATCTATATCTATATCTATATCTATATCTATATCTATATCTATCTATATCTATATCTATATCTATATCTATATCTATATCTATATCTATATCTATATCTATATCTATATCTATATCTATATCTATATCTATATCTATATCTATATCTATATCTATATCTATATCTATATCTATATCTATATCTATATCTATATCTATATCTATATCTATATCTATATCTATATCTATATCTATATCAGAGATTAAAATGAGTATGTTCGAATAAGTTCGAACACTGCGATTTTTTCTATTTGATCGCTCATACCCGATCGTTTTGCTTCCATGCTCATAAGTCATTTTGGTCATGAATAAAAAGAATCACGAATAAAGACAAACGAACTGATCGAACTCATGAGTATCTTCTGACTTTCATACCCACGAACAAAATTATTCGCAAACAGTTGTAACCAGTTTCGGGTACTCGAAATAAGGCCTACTGATCGTTTTGATCGTTTTCATCGTTCTGATCGTGAACAAAGCGAGTACTCACAAGCAATGCGTGAACAAAGGAAACTGCTGGCGCTACCTGATTTATTATCTATATCCGTTTTATTTTAAGGGTAATGTTTTGTATTCGCAGAAAATAGAGCAGAAGAAAAAGGGTTTCTTATTTTGGAAAGATTTATGAATAGGTAGGTGGCTAGGTAGGCAAATGATGTAATTATAAAACAAAAGATGGTCAACATTCGCGGTTGGTGTATGTATTTAAGTGAAGTAAATTTTTTTCTTTTATTGAAGGCGCAGGTTAAAATTCCCCGAAACAGGTACTCTTTTCTTTGTTAGTAATTTTAGTAGGTCAGTGGTTTTAATTACTTATTTAATTTACTGTTTTTTTCCAAGTTAATAAAAATAAGAATCATTGTGACTAATAACATTATTTACTGGACTTTTTCCTAATAAAAATGCCTTATTTGCATACGCAAACTAAGTATATTGAATCATGAAGCAAAATACACCAGCACCGATCTGCCCCTAATGGTAAAAGTATCTTAAATACTAAAACCAACCCCAATAACACAAGAAACAGAATCCTTAAAATACCAACCCCGAATACACATTTTACACAGCGAGTAGTCGAACGATCGCGATCGATCGCACTGATCGTGAACATTTTGGTCATGAGCACATTGATCGTGAACATTTTGATCATAAGCACTTTATTTGTTTTGTTCAAACTCGTTCATACTCGGTTGGAAGGTATACTCGATCTTATTCGTTTGAAATGTGTTGTTATTCACGGGTCATCATACTCATGAACAAAAATACTTGTAAGCATAGTTTGATAGGTTGACTCTGTTTGTTCAAACTCGCTTTTTTCGAGCAAGTATTCGTTGATCGTGAACAGTACTCGACTCGTTTTAATCTCTGATCTATATCTATATCTATATCTATATCTATATCTATATCTATATCTATATCTATATCTATATCTATATCTATATCTATATCTATATCTATATCTATATCTATATCTATATCTATATCTATATCTATATCTATATCTATATCTATATCTATATCTATATCTATATCTATATCTATATCTATATCTATATCTATATCTATATCTATATCTATATCTATATCTATATCTATATCTATATCTATATCTATATCTATATCTATATCTATATCTATATCTATATCTATATCTATATCTATATCTATATCTATATCTATATCTATATCTATATCTATATCTATATCTATATCTATATCTATATCTATATCTATATCTATATCTATATCTATATCTATATCAGAGATTAAAATGAGTATGTTCGAATAAGTTCGAACACTGCGATTTTTTCTATTTGATCGCTCATACCCGCTCGTTTTGCTTCCATGCTCATAAGTCATTTTGGTCATGAATAAAAAGAATCACGAATAAAGACAAACGAACTGATCGAACTCATGAGTATCTTCTGACTTTCATACCCACGAACAAAATTATTCGCAAACAGTTGTAACCAGTTTCGGGTACTCGAAATAAGGCCTACTGATCGTTTTGATCGTTTTCATCGTTCTGATCGTGAACAAAGCGAGTACTCACAAGCAATGCGTGAACAAAGGAAACTGCTGGCGCTACCTGATTTATTATCTATATCCGTTTTATTTTAAGGGTAATGTTTTGTATTCGCAGAAAATAGAGCAGAAGAAAAAGGGTTTCTTATTTTGGAAAGATTTATGAATAGGTAGGTGGCTAGGTAGGCAAATGATGTAATTATAAAACAAAAGATGGTCAACATTCGCGGTTGGTGTATGTATTTAAGTGAAGTAAATTTTTTTCTTTTATTGAAGGCGCAGGTTAAAATTCCCCGAAACAGGTACTCTTTTCTTTGTTAGTAATTTTAGTAGGTCAGTGGTTTTAATTACTTATTTAATTTACTGTTTTTTTCCAAGTTAATAAAAATAAGAATCATTGTGACTAATAACATTATTTACTGGACTTTTCCTAATAAAAATGCCTTATTTGCATACGCAAACTAAGTATATTGAATCATGAAGCAAAATACACCAGCACCGATCTGCCCCTAATGGTAAAAGTATCTTAAATACTAAAACCAACCCCAATAACACAAGAAACAGAATCCTTAAAATACCAACCCCGAATACACATTTTACACAGCGAGTAGTCGAACGATCGCGATCGATCGCACTGATCGTGAACATTTTGGTCATGAGCACATTGATCGTGAACATTTTGATCATAAGCACTTTATTTGTTTTGTTCAAACTCGTTCATACTCGGTTGGAAGGTATACTCGATCTTATTCGTTTGAAATGTGTTGTTATTCACGGGTCATCATACTCATGAACAAAAATACTTGTAAGCATAGTTTGATAGGTTGACTCTGTTTGTTCAAACTCGCTTTTTTCGAGCAAGTATTCGTTGATCGTGAACAGTACTCGACTCGTTTTAATCTCTGATCTATATCTATATCTATATCTATATCTATATCTATATCTATATATCTATATCTATATCTATATCTATATCTATATCTATATCTATATCTATATCTATATCTATATCTATATCTATATCTATATCTATATCTATATCTATATCTATATCTATATCTATATCTATATCTATATCTATATCTATATCTATATCTATATCTATATCTATATCTATATCTATATCTATATCTATATCTATATCTATATCTATATCTATATCTATATCTATATCTATATCTATATCTATATCTATATCTATATCTATATCTATATCTATATCTATATCTATATCTATATCTATATCTATATCTATATCTATATCTATATCTATATCTATATCTATATCTATATCTATATCTATATCTATATCTATATCTATATCTATATCTATATCTATATCTATATCTATATCTATATCTATATCTATATCTATATCTATATCTATATCTATATCTATATCTATATCTATATCTATATCTATATCTATATCTATATCTATATCTATATCTATATCTATATCTATATCTATATCTATATCTATATCTATATCTATATCTATATCTATATCTATATCTATATCTATATCTATATCTATATCTATATCTATATCTATATCTATATCTATATCTATATCTATATCTATATCTATATCTAATCTATCTATATCTATATCTATATCTATATCTATATCTATATCTATATCTATATCTATATCTATATCTATATCTATATCTATATCTATATCTATATCTATATCTATATCTATATCTATATCTATATCTATATCTATATCTATATCTATATCTATATCTATATCTATATCTATATCTATATCTATATCTATATCTATATCTATATCTATATCTATATCTATATCTATATCTATATCTATATCTATATCTATATCTATATCTATATCTATATCTATATCTATATCTATATCTATATCTATATCTATATCTATATCTATATCTATATCTATATCTATATCTATATCTATATCTATATCTATATCTATATCTATATCTATATCTATATCTATATCTATATCTATATCTATATCTATATCTATATCTATATCTATATCTATATCTATATCTATATCTATATCTATATCTATATCTATATCTATATCTATATCTATATCTATATCTATATCTATATCTATATCTATATCTATATCTATATCTATATCTATATCTATATCTATATCTATATCTATATCTATATCTATATCTATATCTATATCTTACTTTCTTACCACCAAGTGAAGTGGGAACACTGTTTTACTGTAGCACTGTGCATTTCGTCTCCGTATATTTTTCGTTTATCACAAGTTTATAGTTATTGTTAATTTGTGTTAATTATTTCGTTTGACTGGTAAACCGTTTGTTCGTATTTTAAAACATTAATATCGGCTTTTTATGCAGTGATAAGTGATTTTTTTTTAATGTTTTACTAAAACATAAATACACTTAGTAAAATCATTCTCTTACCTGTCATTCAAGTCTAGGTAACAATAGACTACCAGTGTCGGTTCTGTTAAATATTTGTTGCATACTTTTAGGAGGTACTGCATACTTCAAGTTTTTCAATCTTGTTAACAGTATAGTCCTTTTTTTTCAAACACTTAAAACTTAAATTTACTATTCAAAAGTTAACATAATGTCTGAATGTGGGAAATGCTTAAAAATCTGTGACTTTATGATTGATTCAATCATGTGCCATGGTAATTGCCATAAAACATTTCATGTTAATTGTATTCGTGCCCCTTTCAGTTCAATTAAACTATTCAACAAATCCAAACCGTTTTACTTCTTTTGTGATGAGTGTGATCCTTTTGCGCAATCTAACATTATTCGTGACGTTCTCTACAATACAAAAATGATAGATAAACTTCAAAATCAATTACTTTTACTTAGTGACACAATTGAAGTTATCTCTAATAACCCAATTTTAAAACGTAAGCAAACGAGAAGTGCACTTAAATTTCAAAATGCCCCTGGTGATATCCAATCTCAAAAACGCAAAGGCGGTGAACTCGATCTAACATTACCAATCCCTTCAAAAAAAAAAAAATAATAATTCCGGTCTTGATACCCCACCTGTGCTTGCTTCATCTTCTGAGACACCTACTCCTCTTCCTGCTTCACCGACCCAACCCGCTTCAACTCAACAATCAGCTGCAATGAATAAACCTTTAGTTGAATCCGTTCAACTTAATACTGAATCACCTTTCCCCTCGGAGGAGCCTACAGCGTCAATATCAACAAACTTAACATCACCTATAACTGACCATCATTCTAATCGTCCACTTTCTCTCCCCGTCCAAACACCTTCTTACTTATCGACGATATTACAAAATGATTTTACTTCGCCTTTGGAATCTGGATTAAAAATTGTGGAAGGTCAAAAAACAATCTTTATCTCGAAACTTGAACCAGCAACGAATGCTCTAGACATAAAAAATTTTATTAAATCTAAAATTGGTACATTACGTTCAATACTAGTCGAGAAAGTGCTTCATCGTAACTATTCATCGTAACTATTCAAAATACTCTTCGTTTAAGATAAAAGTACCTGACTCAGTTTTCTATTTACTGAACTCGCCGTCGTTTTGGCCAAATGGAATCATTCTACATGAGTTTCAAAACAGATCGTCGAGGAAAACTTCTCACCATTTTCCACAACACCTGACAATGCCATTCCTCAATCAGAGCAGCTACAACAATTACTAATGTATTACCAAAATGTAAATGGACTTCGGACAAAGACCAATAAGGTCTATATGAATATTAACAATACTCCCCACGATGTTATTATTCTCACAGAAACTTGGTTAAATTCATCTTTTCTGGACGCAGAGATATTTGATCCCAGCTTTCAAATTTTCCGCCGTGATCGCCATTCAGATTCTACTACAACAACCGTTGGCGGAGGCTTGTTGATAGCTGTTCGTAACCATCTTTTATGTAGTCTAGTCAACGATTTTTTGGATTCCAACTTGGAAATTCTGTGCGTGAAAATAAAAATTCAGTCTGGTCATATATATGTTGTTGCCTGTTACATTCCACCTTCTTCAAACTACGATACTTATACTAAGATTATTGACTGCCTGGAAACTATTCATGAACAAATTGATGATACAGATGAGTTCATAGTAATCGGAGATTTCAATCTACCCAACCTGAGATGGACTAAATCAACTGAATGTGATGTTTTTCTACCCGTCAACGCGACAAGTGATAACGAATTCCTTGTGATCGATGGAATGGCCTCCCTTGGACTTAATCAATTAAACGGCATCAAAAACCAATTTGGTAAGACCTTGGACTTGGTATATTTTTCTGATGTCATTAACTCTGATGCTGATGTATTTTTATGTGATACGAAGCTTGTAGAGGAAGATCGTCACCATCCTACTTTATCTATTTCACTTAGCTTAAATATTTGTTGCTTATCTGATATTTGTAAGGATCAGCATGAATTCAATTTTAAAAAATGTAATTTTACACAATTGTACAACTTACTTGATAGTCTTAACTGGAATATGTTGTTTCTTAATATGGATCTTGACAAGATGATTTTACGTTTCTATGAAATACTATTTGACTGCTTTTTAGAAACTGTTCCTTTGCGCAAAATACGAGTCTTTAACAACAGCCCACCATGGTTTGATCTTCAGATAAAAACACTTAAGAATAAAAGAAATAAGGCTTGGTTAAGGTTTAATCGATACAGGACTGATGAAGCTCTTGATAATTACATTAAACTAAAAGAAGAATTCATTAACTACTCTAATTTTCTCTATTCAAATTTCATACATAAAACAGAAAACGGACTTAAATCTAATCCTTATAACTTCTGGAAGTACGTTAATTCTAAAAGAAAATGTGACGGGTACCCAGCCAACATGAGCTATATTAATTCAACTAGCCACTCACCAGAAGTCATAGCAAACATGTTCGCCGAATACTTTCAAAGTGCTTTTAAAAATACTTCTGATATTGATTCTAACACAACTCCAAATTTTAATATTGACCAATTTCCACACCTCAATTCAATTAACTTTACTATCTCCGAAGCAACTATACTTGACTACATAGAAAAGTTAGATGAAAGTTTTAGTCCTGGTCCTGATGGCTTGCCTTCATTCATGTTAAAAAAATGTGCAATATATATGTCGTACCCATTGTTTGTGCTGTTCAACCAGTCAATAAGTAGCTCTAGGTTTCCAGATCTATGGAAAACTGCATTTCTTACTCCGATTCACAAGAAAGGCAAGAAAAACTTAGTATCAAACTACAGACCTATCGCTAAACTGTCCGTCATTCCTAAACTGTTTGAATCTATTGTCTGTGATGTATTGTCTTTTCATTGCACCTCTGTTATATGTGAAAACCAACATGGTTTCGTAAAACAAAAATCTACGGTCACAAATTTATTACAATTCACGACTTTCTGTATTGATTCATTCGAAAAATTTCAACAAGTAGATTGTGTTTTTACTGACTTTAGTAAGGCATTCGACAAATTAAATCATAATATACTGCTCCACAAACTACATACTATTGGACTAAATGATCGTTTTGTTTTGTGGATATCCTCATATCTAAAAGATAGATTATATAGTGTTGTTTTTAAAACTGAACGTTCTAAATGTTTTCGAGTCCATTCAGGTGTGCCACAGGGCAGTCACCTTGGTCCGTTATTATTTGTGTTATTTATTAATGATCTTCCTTCCGTTTTAGTAAACTCTATGTCTTTAATTTATGCCGATGACGTGAAAATTTTTCGAAAAATTGACTCAACTGTTGATTGTGAACTTCTTCAAGACGATCTTAATAGATTTTGGAACTGGTGCAATACAAATAGTCTGTTTTTAAATATCGACAAGTGTAAAACCATGTGTTTTACACGCAAACATAATGTATTTTCTTATAATTATATGTTGAATACGTCGCTCTTGTGTAACTTGTCAAGCTTTACGGACCTTGGAGTAGTGTTAGACTCAAAGCTTTCCTTTACTGATCACTACAATTACATAATTAAAAAAGCTAACATGACACTTGGTTTCATTAAAAGGTTTGCTCGCGAATTTCGTGATCCTTATGTCCTAAAGACTCTTTATGTCTCTTTTGTGAGATCAATTCTGGAATATGGGTGCATCGTATGGGCCCCTTACTACGCTGTTCATATCAACAGAATAGAGAGTATTCAAAAAAGATTTTTGAGATTTTGTTTGCGTTTTCTTCCATGGTTAGATATAATCGTTTTGCCACCTTACTCTCAAAGACTTCAACTAATAAAACTTCCATCCCTTTTAAGTCATCGTGAGTACCTACAATTCTGTTTTATTGTGCGGTTAATTAATGGATCAATTACAGCCCCATCAGCCCTTTGTCGTATTAATTTTAATTTTAGTCGTTCCAGTTTAAGAAGGCAATTGCCTCTGTGTAACGTTTTCAGTAGATCCAACTACGGCGCCAATAGCCCTCTCAATCTCTTGATAAATATATTTAATAAGAACTATGCCATATTAAAATCCACTAATGATAATGTTAAATCTCACTGTTTTAAAAATAGATTTTTTATCCAATATTTATAATATACTCGTAGATATAAGATTTATGTATGTATCAATTTATGAATATATTGTTAGTTTTAATTTTATTTAAGAATGTATACCGTTAGTATTTAACGAATTCAAATAAATAAATAAATAAATAAATAAAATCTATATCTATATCTATATCTATATCTATATCTATATCTATATC